>PNEQ01128380.1:8509-57078 GCA_003012365.1 Medauroidea extradentata
TATATATATATATATATATATATATATATATATATATATATATATATATATATATATATATATATATATACATTTATTTATTGATACAGACGCAACGAAAAATCAGATTCTCAATATGACAAAAGATGGAAGTAGACGTAAGTAGTGGACAGTTTACAACAAATAAAAAACAAGAGACAACACAACACAAGTTAAAATCAATGGAAAAATGCCACGTTTCGGGGATTGCGATCCATCCCCGTCTTCAGGCTGGTCGGAACACCAACATGCGAATGAAGTTCGCTAGAATATTGGGGCTTATATAGTTGGAAGGTCTCTAAGCGGATACATCGCAGTCCCCGAAACGTTGCAGTTTTCGTGGATTTTAACTTGTGTTGTGTTATCTCTGGTTTCAGGCGTCCTAGCCTATATGATATTGTGTATGAGGACCCGGGGCTATGAAGTGTTGCTGTTTGTAGGAAGAGAGGGAAAGATGCCGTGGCTGCGGGGTCAGCATCCAGGACGTGGAGCTGGTGAGGGCAGGTAACGACCCATGGCACACCGCCTGTCTCCGGTGTTGTGATTGCCTCCAGTCTCTCGCCGACCATCCGTCCTGCTTCTTACTAAGGGGCAGTCTCTTATGCAAGACCCACTACACCAGGTCAGATATACAATATACGTTTTCTACCAGCTGGCTACATTGTCAATTACTCTGAATATTTCACGTATTTAACCTATCCACAGTATGAGACGCACTGTTATAACACTTGTCTGGTCATGTCAGACTACATTGAATTAACTCCTAAAAGTGTATTTCAGCACCATACGGTTAATCTATTGGGGACCACTTTACCGTACTTGGTTTCCTGTGTACAAGCGTTGTAAACTAACAATTGATTTTTACAGTGTAATTTCCAAGCTTTTGTCACATACTAAACAGTAATAAAGACGTGAAATGGCGTGAGAGCTCATTTGCTATAAGGGCAAACCTCGCCGCTTATTGGCTGAAAGAGAATGTTGATACTATCCCTGTGTCTGTATGACTAGAGACATGCAAAATTCGCGTATTCATTTGGTGGCAGACTAAACTTCACTTTCCTATACATAACAGAACACAATGTGCGATTCAATTGGCCACGAACTTGTATGTGTTGTCATTTACGTGTGTTACGTCTTTACAGATATTGGCCTCTCTATCGTGTAAGTATTCTCCGCGGCAAGTCACGACAATATCGGCCAGCGTGAGACGTCGAACAAGCCTATAGTCACTTGGTGTCTAGTCTGTTGTCAGAAAATAACGCGAATTTTGCATGTCCCTATGTATGACTCCTACATGTTATGGCAGGTTTCCTATTGGCCTGGCTACCGTGTAGCAGTGCAGCTGCATTGCCCTGATTGGCTATAAGGATATTCGCCTTGTTACTAACCAGCGAAGTCATTTTGCTGACATATGTGACTGAGTTCGCTGTCTTACCTGCTATTTTAACTTCTGTATTCCTGAATATTCTGCACTTTTGTACTGTCATCTGCCGTTTGTGATCATTTAAAACATGATTTTCTCGGGGTATCCAGTCTGGATTTAACAGGCATGAATACACCAACAAAATGTTGCCTTATTGACTGCCTACGAAAACACGTAGCTCCTCCATAGCTCTAGGGACTTACTATTGGCACGCCGACATGTTTGACGTGCTGCGTCAGCTGCGCTGTCCCGTAACAATACATAAAACTACTTGTAGTCGAGCGTGGTTGTACGATACTACTTATCTCACAAGGTCTCTGCACACTCGCTGGCAATGTCGTGGTTATATGGGAGATGCAAAGCAACGCTAGGAGCAGCACTGTCGCACCTTGCAGACGGCCGGAATGGTGATAGAAACGTATTTTTCGTATGCGTGGCAATGGAGACGCGAGTTTATTTTCATTTTTAAGGGCTCGTGTGGATATATGCAGGCTTAAATTAATGTATTTAAAACCAATATTGAACACGACGAACTATTTAATACACAATATGTAATAAATTGTTTAATATATCTCATATTATTCATTTAAATGTGCATTAGAAGCGACGCGGAATAAATCCGGATGGCGAGAGTGTAGCATTAAACGATCTTGTTATACGGAAAATATAATTTATAAAAAAAAAATTGATATAATTTTTTTTTTTAAACTACAAAATTGATTAAAATTTGTACGCACGAAAACTGTCAGTTTAGAATGTTTATAGGTTGCATAATGCTTGAAGGTTAGTTCATGTTGTTGTTACAACATATATTAATATTATCGTTATTGCAAGTAGACTAATTCTTTATATAAAAAGGGATAGTATGAGCTTGTAATTTTAACGTTACTAGATATTTACGAAACGTTCCGCAAACGTAGCTTCGGGAAATATTTTGTAACATTTTTTTGTAGGAAAAAATCCACTTTTCAAAAATAAACATAAAACGGAATATTATTTTTAATACGACACGCATGCTAAGTTTGTATTTTTAATGCTTACAAATAAATAGACACGTCTACGACTATATCATTTCTACAATTTAGTATTCAGTAAATGGACGAGGTTAGGCCTAACCTCGTTAGTTCTAAATAAACCAGTTATAATGAAAGAAACGTGTTTACTACAATACCTACAGAAATTGGAAAAGAAAATACAAATAGGTAATACAGAATTAGTTTGGAGAATACTGTTTATAATATGAATCTATTGGCAGAAGTTGCGATGTGTGAAAATGACAACACTTGTAACTATATTTTTACATTCCTACCTATCGACAGTGCTCTTTATATACATATATAAGCATATTTTTAATAAATCTATTTTATTTTTACAACGAGGAATAGTATTTTTGCCACCTAGTATTTATTTATAGACATTAAATAGCTTCGCTACGCACGTGTACAATATAGCGTCTGCAGTCTGTATCACCATTCCGAAGGTTCAGAAGTTCACCACCAGATGTCAGCCACTTTGCTTTGCACCTCCCATACAGATAAGTCCATGGCAGCACATCCAATCTACTGCAATTCGGTCAAAACAATGACAATATGTCGCTGTACAAACTTCACCAGTCGACCAAATCGTATATAATTGTGGACTCTTAGTTTCGCGGAAATATTTGCTTCATGGTTACTTGCAGCGCGTCATTAGTCAGAGGCACCACTCATTTTACTATGCCAATCAGAATGAGGTCACTTCCACACTTCACGTCTGTGATTTCAGTGACTTGCGGCTGAAAGTAAACCTACAATCTCTGACCAGCAAAAAAAATAGTTACAATTATTTTCACTAAAATTTATCCTCTAGAAAAATTTTATAAAATTTACAAGGGTATTCTTTGTACTTTTACAAGTCTTTATAAAAGTACAAAGAATATCCTTGTAAAATCAATTAGTTCGTGAAGTTACAAGGGTAAACTTTGTAATACTTGTACCTGTACCGACAGTTCCTGCACTGTAAATTATTTTGTAAAATATGACAAGGCACTTCTTCGTAGTTGTACAAACTTTTGTAAACGTTGAAAATATTCCTTGTAAAATTATTAGTTTATAACATTTAAAGGATTTTGTTTGCTGCAAGAAACTTAAAAAAAAAAAAAAAAAAATGCGTAGCCTACAAAAATCGTAAGTTCGCCGAAAATTACTTATGCAAAGATCACAAACTATGAAAAGTATTTTCTGGAATTAAGTGAATATTTATATTAACTACGTGCTTTAAAAGGAAGAATTGTTACTGTACTTTACATTGAATATATACAAATAAACAAAGTATAAAATGTATGTAAGTAACGGTGGTCTAGGGGTAAGGTACGTGGATTCTAAGCGTGGGGATAGCGGTTCGAAATTTAGCACCTTCGGAAATATTTTTTTAAAAATAATCTCTTGTTTACATCCTTTATTCAAAAGTTATTTGATAAATAAGTTCAGTGTTATTTATGAAGTACAATTAACATTTGAATTTATTTTTTTCCTTATTGAAAGTACAGCTACAAGGCTAGTCCTTGCAATTTTACAAACATATACCTTGTATTCAATTACAAGGATAACCATTGTAGTTTTACAAGGAATATCTTTGGCAATTGGGTTTCCAAGGCTTTTCTTTGTAAAAGTACAAAAAAATTTTTACAGTGTACCTACGAGGTTCAGAACAGGACATTCTAGTTTGTCGCTACGTAATTACGTTAATTTTGGTCAACTATTACTTCAGAGCGGACTAGATGACAAAAGATGTTTAATGGTGTGTGAAGAGACAATTATTTTATTGACTTTTTCAGTTTGCTTTAGCGATGGAGTCATTTCATTTTCGTTGAAATAACTGACCTGTTATACAGACTGATTTTCGTTATTTTTCATCTATGTTTTTGAGCGTGACCATCTTCACGCGCAACAGCCATATACTGACTAAACAGAAGAATATCGTTTTAAAATTCTTGGTTCTCAGTTGTGTATTATTAGGTCGAGTGAATTCTTCAGGTCACACTACTTTTTTGAAGAAATTACTTTTCACTGAGAACTCGTCCTTCGAAACTCCGAACCGATTGCATATGTTATGTATAGTTATCTTAATTAGTGAAAGCGTTGTGCTAGTTTATTATAATGTCACCTTTCTTTACCTTTTCCATTCATCGAGGAAAGAATCTATAACAACCCTGCATATCCTGCTAGCAACGAAAGAATCTATAACAACCCTACATATCCTGCTAGCAACGAAAGAATCTATAACAACCCTGCATATCCTGCTAGCAACCATGACTGGTAGTTTTAAACTATTGTGCGATTTAGACGTGTACCCCAATAAAATACTGACAGAGTAAAGTAATTCTGATTGACCCAGTATAGTGGGAACAATCTTTGCACAGTATAATATAAAACCCATTAAAAGGTGCGCGGCCAATCTGGTCGCGTTAGGAACAGAGCTTCAGGTTATAAATACTGTCCAATTTTTTCCAGCTATCACTTTTACTTCACCTAAAGACGTGATCAGATGTCATTTTCCGAAACGTCGTGTAAAGTCGGTCTGTGGAAGTCTACTTTGTTCTTTTGTGTCTTCATCGTTGCGTGTTGTCTGTGATGTCGTTGTTGTTATCCTGTCTTGTGTCAATTATTGTATTCGTCCTAGTATTATCTGTGCTGTCTTAATTGTGATGTCCTGAGTTTTAAAGATTAATTTCCATTTCGACTTTTATTTTGGTTGTTTACTAGTATAATTTTTCCCCCTTTACTTTTTTTGACTAATTCGTTATTGGATCTTTCATGTTCTGTTGTTTTGGTTTATGGATATGTTGACTACAGCCTATTAGGCTCGTTTTCCTTTTTTTTTTCCTTTTTCGCTGTTTGTTTTTCTTAGTCTCATTCTAAGATTATTGGGACGAATATATCGCAATGGCCCATGTCAACAATAGTACAATTTGTCATTCTCGGAAATGATTAGTTGATATGTAGCACGCGTGTGTATGTATGTGAGTCAGTGGAGAGGGGAAAGTACAATTGATAGTTATTAAATTTTTAAACACAATAAACGTCTGTACCAAACACGTATATTGCTCTACCTCGTCAGATTGCTCCTTGTATTTTGCGTTAGGCAATGTGGCGATATCTTTTTATTGAAAACTAAACAGCAACAGCGTTGAATATAAGATAGAAAATTGGTTTTTAATATATGCATATAAAATTGTTGAATATTCACTGAGTCAATGCTTTCCTCAAATATTTTTTCAGAGTAATTGTATTATTAATAATATGCTATAGTCAAACTGTTATGGATTTAGCAATATACAAATGAAATAAAGCAACTTATTATTTCAGAAAATATAATAAAGTCGTGTATAAGCTGTTATATTGTTTCATTTTAAGAAATGCTTACGAAAATTACTTTCTAAAAATTTAGAAGCAGCAACAGGTATGCATTATGTAAAACTTACCTTATTTACGGCAAAATTTCAAAGAAGTTTGAAAGTAACTCTAGGCGTAATTTTTTTCTGTAAGAATTTGTTCGTTTCTGTGCCCCTGGATGTTTTGAAAGTTACTACATAAAAAAAAAAAACTGAAATTTTTGTTCCCAGTGCTTGAAGTTGAAGTCTGCACAATAGCTGATGGTATGCCAAGCTTCGGAACATACATTTTGCTTTCGATAACTTATCGATATGTGTGATGCCTTGTTAAGATACGCTTACAAATGACTTAACAGTCATGTAAACAGATTTAAGTAAGTTTCGTTGAGGCAGAACATGATGAATATGGACAAACAGCCGGTACATTTTTGTTATAAACATTATGCTGCAGAAAGGCGCGAGCACATACAGCATGTCATTAACTTTTATGTTTGGATTGTTACGTAAAGGCGATATATCGGCAAGCAGACTGTTCACAAGTTCAGTGAGTTATGCTGAGAAGCTAGGATGAGACGTAATGCGCGAGTTAGGGTCGCCTTCATACTTTCCACAATTCTGGGCCACTGAGCGCGAGATACACCCATCTAAGCGGCCAATGTACTTGTTGCTCGCCGCTGTGTGTTGCATAATGTATACTGCGCACAGTCAAGAGTAACATGCCCTGCCACACGCGAACTTCTAGCGCGACATGATATGTTCCTGGAATTTGTTTGGAACTAAGGGAGACGATGGACAGACAGCGGAAGAACATGTTGCCTTGTCGCCGATGATTGATCTTGGTCGGAGAAAGAATAAAGTTTGGCCAGGGAGGGAAAATATTGTCTGTGTTGACGTTTGTACGGGTGGATAGACGTGATGTTGTTGAATAGGAGGATTCAGCAGGACGGGGCAAGGACTATGGCGCGTCTGTTGACTTATACAGCCAAGCAATGACTCGCCACAATCTTAGTCTCCCTGTCTCCCAGCGTTCCGCAGGTGAGAGAGTTGTAATGACAGGCTTCATGTTCCCGCCCAACAAACCATGCGCCTAGTGTCAAGTCACGCCGAACGCCAATAGTAATAATATTAGTAATAATAATAATGATGATAAATTACGAATATATTTTTCCACTTCCAACTTTAATTTTCATTTCCACACAAATTTTCTAGTCGCCATTTCGTAAGCGATTCAAAATGCAGTTTTACAATCACTTTTGATTTTACAAATCACGTAGCCTATTTGTCACTAGCAATTTATTTTAAGAAAACTTTGGTAATTACTAAAAAACCTTCCACGTAAATTTTAAAATCGGGTCTGCTATATATATTAAAAATAAAGGGTTTTTAACGAAACTATAAAACGTGGGCCCAGTTTGATAATCTGCGAAAAAAAAAACACTTCAGACAAGTGCAGAATGTTACATTTAAGACACCCGCACACTAAGAACAATATTTTGAAGCCGTCCAGAATAACCTAGCGCACTAACGTACAGTTAAAATTTTACCATCTGAATGGACACGTAAATTAAGTATACCAGTCCATTGAACTTTGCTATAGATTTTCCACAATAGCATAGTAAGGAAACTACCTAAAGCCCAGTAGTTAAAACGGTTCGACAGAAAGCTTGCAAACTAGTTGAAGCAATGCGGCATATAATGTGCATGTCAGGCATGAGTGTCGCTCTTAACTTCCGCTCGCTTCTGTGCCAGGACATTACAGGTAATACGTGCCCTTAGCGTTTCAGTTCTTACATTACTTGGTTTTTTTATTCTTTGATGCCACTTTGTTCTCCCTATATCTATCCAGGCACATTGTAGGTTGTCTCTTGTCATATGCCACTGCCGATTTCATTTCTGTTTATTACTGGGATCATTGGTTCCGTCTATAACTATTTCACCGCCAAGCCATGCGTATCCCGGTTGTAACATGTCATTATGTAGGAATGCTAGTCCAGTTACAGAAAGTTAATAAATGTGTTTTAGCCATAAACAGTTCCTATTAATTGCAAAAATAATTTTGACTCCGCATTAACACTTCAGTTCTCCGTATTATTATGTTGTGTATGATTCTGTGTAAGGGCATAATATATGTTTATTTGCATTAATTCATTAAAAATAATGTTCTAATCATCGTGGACAATTAGTTGAAAACTATTTTTTGCGAGTGAGTTGGCTTGCTTGTGAAAGGAGAAAATTCACCGTATTACACGGAAACGCCAGCAATTATTTGCTCGTTGTAAAATGTTCGTCTTATAACTTTGAGAGTGTAAACATAGAATACAGAGGAGCACGGCCGTAGAATAACAGGTATGGACACTCGCCTGGAAACTTGACCCCCTTGTTTTTTGCCTGCAGTTCTCCAAGTTACCGAGAGTGTTTTTGCGTCTTTGGTGCTGCAAATTGGGCGGTCGGGCTCAAACTCCGCCCACTTCCCTTCCACTTTTTCCCAGTGTTTATCAAAACGTATTTTTATCAATTTATGAAATACTTACTTTGCTCACAATCCTAAAGCACGGAGACTGGACCCGACAACCCTGATTGCAGCGCCAAATATGTACAACACTCTCGGTAACTTAGTGACCTGCAGCCAAACAACAAGAAAAATACATTGGCAGATAGGCGAGCGTCCAGACCTGTAATTCTACGAGGGTGCAGAGGACTTATAGAACGGAAACTTCCATATTTTCAATCAAAACACTGTCAGCAGTGATCCTAGTGTATGTGAACCTAAATAACAAAAAACCCCGGGCGATTTGAATTTGTCTGCAAGTCGGGAATTTCAAATTTCAAATAAAGACTGTTACCTGTTCTGTAGTTATACTGTTTTATACAGTAGTTTTATATATTAACCCATTTCTGCATTATTAACAAATAATACAGTAGAGAGTCTCGTGCATTTACTATTAAAACTGAAATGTGTTAATTATTGAAATGATTGAGCAAAACATTATAGAAAGATAAACATTCAAATTTCCCTACACATATTAATATGTGTGTGAAATTATAATATTATATACAAATTTTTGTATAAAATTATGTATAAAATTATAAATAAAATCATACATAAAATTTACGTAAAATTATGTGTAAAATTACATAAAAAATTACACATAATTATATACGATAGTATTAATATACATAAAAATATATTTAAAAATAATTTGGATAGCACGATATGTTAATCTGTGCCATTAAATATAAAATTGCTGCTACGAAGAAAAAAATTAAGGTGGGGTTGAAAGAAACAAGAATGACTTAAAGAAACTTATGTTACGTACAGATCACAAAGTAAACTGACTAAAAAATATCACAAACTGGATTTAAAAAAACTACTGTAAACTATCAACATACATTCATTTAATCAAACAATTATTTGTCATTTAACAATAGATATAGTTAAGTAATTATAATACATTAAAATATTGATACATTACAAAGTAATAATAGCAAAGACATCGTATAATCATGCATAGTATAAAATAAATAACAACCTCAAACGGTTAAAAACTCTTTGCCTTACATATTTTGTCCATGTACTTAAAAAAGTAAGCCATTAAAATTATCTTTGTTTCATTCGTCAATGGTATAAAAAACTGTTGCGTGCCATGTACCTGGAGGCCGGTGGTCGGCAACTGTTTCGTAACACTTTGTGGACTGGCCCATGACTCACGGGCCGGGCGGCTACGTGATGGAAGTCACGCCTAAGCTACGTCATAGATACCTGTACCAACTGCGCTTTTACCCTGCGAAGCAGCCTACGAGACTCAAATAACGTCCGAAACATGATGAAATGTCTATTTTAGACCCCTGTAATGCGGTTATTCCCCGACTGTTTCGTAGAGTATAAGAGGGCCGAATCGGCACATTTGGGGAGAGTTCACTATTGGTCGTGCTAGAGGGAGGTGCTATGCTTGTGGAGAGAGACTGGTGAAGACATCTTGGTAACGTCAGAGTCAACTGAGAGGCGGCAGGTGGCTAACTTCGGAGCAGTGTTGGACGAACCAAGAGGACTTCTGCGGTGGGCTGACGGGCGAAGAGGAGGTGCGCGACGGGAGTCGAACCGAAGACTTCAAGAGTGAAGAAAGCGGTGCAGTCGGGGTGCTGCGCAGCACACGACGATTCATCACTACTGCGGACTATTAAGGTTGTACACTGTCACTATTTGAAAGACTTTTGATTGGATATATGACTGAATTTTACTGTGGTTTGAAGTGTTTAATTAATTGATGATAGACATTTTTTGTGTTTTAATTGTCAAAGTTAGTTAACGTGTCTGTGACACTGGAGTAATTGTGTGTATAACTAATTGTGTTGTGAGAGTTATAGTTGATTACTGTTTTGTGTATTTCGTAGCTTTGTGAGCTATTAAATCCAGTACTTAATTTAACTCTTTTATTTCTAATTATAATACCTCTATCCTAAATCAACTCATGGGAATTGCCTACACATAAAGTTTTTTGTCTCAAACCTGTAACAAAACTTTAGATTTCAACAATTTTTCTAAAATAATTTTAAAAATGTTTAATGACTCATTTATAGTACTCATCGGTAATTTGTTAAAAAAAATAGTCTTACATTATCAAAACTCTCATATATATATATATATATATATATATATATATATATATATATATATATAGAGAGAGAGAGAGAGAGAGAGAGAGAGAGAGAGAGAACGAATGTGTGTACTGTCTAATGAATTTACAATAGAAATGTGTTATTATAGCATGGTGGCGAATCTGCTTTCAAGTTACAGCCAATAGAAAACCTTTGTGAAAATAATATTAAGCATCTGAAACAAGAATGGTGTTCTATGCACTTGACCTTTATTATTATTATTGTTGTTATTATTACTATCAAGTAGTGATAGTTTATTAAACGTGTGAACAAAACCGGAAGAAACTGTGGTCAAGTGGCGATATTATGTGGCAGTCGTGTAGTGTTTGCGGTTAATGTTCAGGCTATTTTGCGAGCCAGTGCATACGTCACTTAGTGTTGCTGCCGTGTTTACATCATAGCAAATCAAAACCCTGGACTTTTATTGATCAACTCCCGAAATCTTTCAGTGGAAATATCAGCACTTGACGATAGTTTCCTATATATTTATTTATTTACTTATTTATTATTTATTTACTATACCGATTTTTGTGCCACTCAACAGCCGAGGCCAATAACAGAGTGACACACATACAAAAAACATATAACATTACAAATGACATACAAAAAACACAAAACATTTTAAACGACATACAAAAATGGGATTATTATACAAGCAACAGTAACACAAACACAAAGACCGACCATACTAACACAAAAAAAAAAACTCAGGAAGAGGAAAGACATTAACAAAAAGAGGGGACAATGTACCCCGATAATAATCTGTAACCATCCTACACCTACTGTAACTGTTTGTAAAGAAAATCAGATTCAACTTTTATAATGTCTTGATTAATTTTGTAATGTGATTTTCTTTCTATTGAAGGGATCAAATTCACTAAATGATTTATTATACATTAGAACACATCTTTTAACTAGGCCCATTTCTTTATTAGTTGTACCAAAAGTACCACTACTTCTATAGTTGTAATTTGGAACTCTAAGACAGATATATTTACTAATGGCAGAACATGAATGATATGAAAGAAATGAATTGATTAGAAATAAAGCATCATATATAGAACATCTTATTTCTAAAGTGTGAGTTTTGAACTTTTTTAGCTCACTATTGTAGTCAAAGTTAGAATTATTAGCTGAGAACCTGTTAAATATAGTTTTAAATACATAGCATTGTAACTTTTCTATTCTTATTGAACCTGTTGCTGTAATAGAGTTCCAAATTACTGAACAGTATTCTAATTTTGATCGTACTAAAGAATAATACAAACAAAGCAAGGAGTCCGGCGTAGTTGCAGGATAAGTAATTTGCCACGTCCTGCGATGGGGTTCGTGACCCGCGTTTGGTTATAATAAGAGGTGTCGATGTTTCTCTCTTACGTGATTAATGTTGGATGATTGGGTTCGTATTAAGTAATGTTGTAGTATGCCAGGCTAGCTCTAATTGAAATAAAAAAACAGAAGAGTTTCCCTTTAAATCTGCCTAAGGGACTCACGCACTGCGAGTTGTGTCACGAGAGGTAGATACTTATAGTTTCTTTCGACGAAAGAATAGGCGCTTCCTCCGGCGGCTTTTGATCGGTCACGACGTTAATTGTGTTGCAGGTATCGGCCGCGATCACCCGAAAAGTCCACACTCCAGTGACCCCGGGCTCGCTGTCCACCGTCCTAACAAACCCGACGACGAAGATCCCGACACCTGTCCTCCGGAGCTCACACACACCCGGCTCGTCTTAGACTCCATTCCGTCTCTTTCGTGATTTTTCTCTTAGGGCCTCGCGTCTCACGTCTTTTCTCTCCTGGGTGGCGTCCCTTTTCGACCCACCGGACTCATGGGGGCTGGAAGGTTCCCCCGACCAATCAGAGCGAAGCACTGGCCCGAACATTGCGTGCGTCCCTTGTGGAAGCATCTGTATTCATTTAAAATCTAATTAAACATGAGCACATTCTCACATTAATTACAAATAAAACACTTAGCCTAATTACTACTTGCTTTCTTCAATTAATATAATTCTAGTTTAAATTACATACGTTACACTGGGTCTGTTGGGGGAGGGGGAAAGGAGAAGAAATGTGTAGGCGAGAGAGAAAGAGAGAGGATTGTATGGCACGGAGACAGGGGGAGGTCGGGCGCCCCTCTTCTCGGACAGCATGTGGTACGGCCCACTCATCAACTGCTCTATTGTCGCCAGACCGGCGGGCAATTATCACTCTTAAAAACTATAATCATTATACATAAATTTATCTTAATGTTACTAGCATATTCGAGTCGGTGACATTCCACAGGTTAAAACGATACCAGACACGATACCTCTGTGTTAATATTAGTAATAGTCATATTTTCTACTGTTTTTATACTGGCCTATCATAGGATCCCACAGAGCCCTCACAATCAATACTGAAGTTAAAATGGATGGCAATATGTATCATATGACAATAAAGGCCTCTTCATTACAATCGATCATTATAGTTAACCTAAAATACATTAATTTCTACATATAAAAGTATCAATAAAATAGGGCCGTCACATGACCCTCGCGGATCATTTGAAAATAAAATTTATGATTATTTGCAAAAGATTCGTCGGCCGCCAAGAAAGTTATTATTTTAAGCTTGGTCATTATATAAAATTATTAATTCTAAGTTCCTTACACAAATGTACAACTAATTAACACAAGTCTCTGCCAGATTAGATTCTCTTTAGTTTGAGTGCGATGTGTCCAATTGCGAGTGTTCTAACATCATTGGCACGATTTTGTTCTTTAGTGTCATTACTTATTTCATGTTTAGGTCGGATACTCTTCACGTTTTTACATCACTCACATTGATTTTATTTTATTTTTTTTGCACACTATTTTCCGGAGCACTCAAAGCCATAATAATGGTCGATGTTATTTGCCATGTGCCCGACAGGGCCGCCTGCAGCCATTGTCGTGGGGGGTCATGTTTGAGCTAGCCAGTCGGCCATGTGTTTCTAATTTCCTCTAAGGACCTCGTCACTACACAAAAGCTTGACCGTCATAAAGTTCCCCAGTGACATTTCCCAGCTCTGCCCAGCTCCGAGGACACCACATGGCACGAAACGCACCTAAAGTGTCATCTTTAACGAATTGCTGGCTCCTCGACCCTAATTCTTTACGACCCCTCAGGCTATAAATCCCCCTCGAAGAAACTTACCAGATGTCTAAAAATGTTTTATAACAGCCCCCTGGCAACATACCTTGGGCTAACTACTTCTTACAGCTGGAAAGAATCAAACTTAAAATCTAGCTTACAAAATAACGACAAAGTTCCTATACAACACAACACTGAAGCTACTTACAACACCAGTCATTACCCTTAAGGCTTTATGTATGATATCGCCCTAGGAGCCTAAAAGTTTCCGGACCCCTTTTCTGATGCGTGTACTTGTACCACGTGGATCTTTGAGCCATCATCTGGTGGCGCGGTGGCCTGAACCTCTTTTCTTTCTTTCTTAGCCTTCTGTAAGCCGCCGGTTCACGGTCGCCCTGCCTGTCCTTGTGTGTGTCATTTCGTTCCGGTTTCTCTTCCTTGCCTCCCTTGTTTATTGTATCTACTCCACTGCCCTTCACCGCCGACCGCACCCGACTGTAAGAGTGATATTCCAGTTTTTCCACAAGGTCAATGAGTGAGTCACAGTCGTTAACCCCAGTCGTTATTGCCGCCTCGCTCATGTATCGCGGGAGGTGCCTTATGAGATAATGTAAAAGGCGTTCTTCAGAAAATGGTGTGTCCAGGAATTCGGACTCCTCTACTAACTCGCGCAAATAATCAGCGATACTGACCCCCCTGTCAGGCTTACACCGGCCTTGAAAAATCTCCTGAATTAAGGTGTCCTGTTCGAGGGTGTCCCAGTATCGTTTTATGAAGGCTTTGCGGCATTGCAGATACGTATCCCACTTATCAGACATGCGGTGTCCCCATGTCTCTGCCGAATCAATGAGCCTCGACAAAAAGAGCTCGGCCTTGAGTGTGTCGGGTATGCAAGCATTCCTCAGATACTTATCCATACGCCTAATAAATCGGACGGGGTGGGCGTGTGTTGTTTTGCCTGAAAAAACCAGTACCATTCGATCGATATTGGGGACTGACGTCACTTGGGGGCGTCCTACACCCGTCGTCGCCTCTCTCGCAGATGCACCGACCTGGCAATTTTCGAGCCCTGAAACCCGCTGCCCTAATGCGTCGATTTTCGTTGACATTTTCCTGGCATCCTCTTGGACGCGGCCTAGCTGTGTGTCAGTCTCGTCAACCCGCTCAATTAACCCTGTGTTTTGTTCTGCGATTTGTTCCCTTACGACCAGGTCATTTTCTATACATACTGCTGCATGTTGGTCAATTTTATTCTCTACACGACTAACTTCTTCTGTCACTGCCGCATATCTCTCCTCTCCCTGTCTCTCCAGTCGATTTTCCACCTCCTGCTGTCTAGTGTCAAACCGTCCCATTCGTTCGTCTATTACCTCTATAAATTCTGATTTTAGCTCCTCTGCCTGTTGTCGCTACTGCCCGGAATATTGTTCGAGTAGTGCCTGAATTTTCAGCATGAAGCATTGAAGCTGTGAACTATTTTCCGACACACCCTGTGTTGACCGGGAATAGTCACTACCCCCTTATCCTGCCTGGTCTCCCTCGCCATTCACGGAGTTTCCCTCCGTGCCGCCTAGTGATCCTGAACCTTTCTCCGATGCCAACATATTATTTCCCCCACTTAACAAACTCAAAGGTACATCCCCTTCATCAATACACTTACTGTCTCCCTCCATTACTAACTAGGGCAAGTCGGCTAGCTCTAATCAATGGCTACACGCGGCCTTTATTGACGCAATTTACAAAAATATAAAAAAATAATAAGATTTAGTGACCATCTGGGATGCATATATATATATATATATATATATATATATATATATATATATATACTCGCTGCACCGCAACACAACACAGAAGGAAACACAATGCAGAAGAAAGCACAACGTCGTAACTGCGACAAATCCAGCTGCCGATGACCTCCGATGCGCTGACTGGAACTCTGTAAATAGGTAAATTGGAAACCTCAGCTCACCAATTTGAAGGTCTGTGCTGCCGCCTTTGTCAAGGCACGAACCCCTGCGCCTCAGTCCTGGCTGGAGACCCTAGTGCCGCCTAGACTCGGAGGCAAGAGGTCCTCGCTCGATGCCTGGGACAGGCGTCAAGCGTCTCTGCGTCGCTGTATTCACCGTCGACAAATCCGTGGGCGTTGTTAGACGTCGCTTGCCGCGCTCCGCGATATCACTCGTACAGTTCTCCAGGTCTCGTTCGCGGCAACCGGGATTAACAACTCCACCACGTCCATTCCGGAGCGCAACACAAGTCCCAACCTCACCGAAGTAGTATCTCACCGGTGTTTGCAAACAAGAGTCTTTCTCCCGGGTGTGCGGTTCGAAGGCCCTGAGTTGGTGCATCAAGTTGCCACGTCCCGCGTTTGGTTATAATAAGCGGTGTCGTCGATGCTCTGTCTCTTACGTGATTAATGTTGGATGATTGGGTTCGTATAAGGTAATGTTGTAGTATGCCCGGCTAGCTCTAATTGAAATAAAAAACAGAAGAGTTTCCCTTTTAATCTGCATAAGGGAATCACGCACTGCGGGTTGCGTCACGAGAGGTAGATACTTATAGTTTCTTTCGACGAAAAGAATAGGCGCTTCCTCCGGCAGCTTTTGATCGGTCACGACGTTAATTGTGTTGCAGGTACCGGCCGCAATCCCCCGAAAAGTCCACACTCCAGTGACCCCGGGCTCGCTGTCCACCGTCCCATTAAACCCGACGACGAAGATCTCGACACCTGTCCTCCGGAGCTCACACACACCCGGCTCGTCTTAAGACTCCATTCCATCTCTTTCGCGACTTTTCTCTTAGTGCCTCGCGTCTCGCGTCTTTTCTCTCCTGGGTTGCGTCCCTTTCCCGCCCCACCGGACTCATGGGGGCGAGTAGGTTCCCCCGACCAATCAGAGTGAAGCCCTGGCCCGAACATTGCGTGCGTCCCTTGTGGAAGCCTCTGTATTTATTTAAAATCAACTTAAACATGAGTACATTCTCACAGTAATTACAAATAAAACACTTAGTCTAATTACTACTTGCTATCTTCAATTAATATAATTCTAGTTCAAATTACTTACGTTACACGGGGTCTGTTGGGGAGGGGGAAAGGAGAAGAAATGTGTAGGCGTGAGAGAAAGAGAGAGAGTATTGTATGGTATAAAGACAGGGGGAGGTCGGGCGCCCCCCTTCTCGGACAGTATGTGGTAAGGCCCACTCATCAACTGTTCTATTGTCACCAGACCGGCGGGCAATTATCACTCTTAAAAACTATAATCATTATGCATAAAATTATCTTAATGTTACTAGCATATTCGAGTCGGTGACATTCCACAGGTTAAAACGATACCAGACACGATACATCTGTGATAATATTAGTAATAGTCATATTTTCTACTGTTTTTATACTGGCCTATCATAGGATCCCACAGAGCCCTCATAATCAATACTGAAGTTAAAATGGATGGCAATACGTTACATATGACAATAAACTCCCCTTCATTACAATCAATCATCATAATTAACCTTAACTACATTAATTTATATATTTAAAAGTATCAATAAAATAGGGCCATCACAAATTGATTTTATTAAACCTAATATACGCACAGAGCTATTAATTAAGTTGTCCACATGATGATGGAAGTATTATTTGCAATCAAGTATCACTCCAAGATCACGGATATAATCGACTCGCTTAATTTCATGTTTTTAAAAGAAGTATTTGTTTTTAATAATATTGGTTTTCCTTGTAAACGAAATGCATGCAGTTTTTTTTAAATTAAGAGACATTTGGTTATTTAAACACAAATTATACACAGCTAGAATGTCATTCTGTGGATCAATATAATTACTCCTATTTCTAATGTTCTTATATAATTTCAAATCATCTGCATAGAGGACTGGCTTTGAACTTTTTATAACATGACTTATACCATTAATAAATATATTAAAAAGTAGAGGCGACAAATTACCTCCTTGTGGAACACCTGATGAAACATGATAGGAAGCGTAGAACTTTGTTTCAAGTCTTACCGTGAACATTCTATTTGAAAAATAGTTAGCAAACCACTTAATATATGTTGTGTTTAAGTCTAGATTAGAAAGTTTGTTTAAAATTATTGAGTACTAACACGTGTCAAATGCTTTTTTTAAATCAAAATATGTTACATCAATTTGGTTTCTAGATGTAACATTTCCATATAAATTATTTACAAAATTAAACAAATTTATACAAGTGGTTTTACCAACTTGAAATCCGTGCTGATTGGTTGATATAGTATTTTTAGTATAAACGTTTAAATGTCTGTGAACAATTTTTTAAATACTTTCGAAAAGCAACACAGCAAAGATATTGGTCTATAATTGCTTACTATCTGTTTATTACCTTTTTTAAAAAATAGGTATGTCTATTGCCTTTTTATACAGATTGGGATATGAAGTGGAATTCAAACTGTAATTATAAATGGGAGTCAATATCCAAATACAACCTTTAATGATGAAATTCGGTATTCCATCAATTCCTGTAGCTTTGGTGTTCTTAAGTATTTTGACAGCCCACATGACTAGATTATAAGTTACATAAGGAACTGATAGATTTAGATAACTTAACTGATTGTCACTTTGATTGTTTGTACTGCCACTTCCTTGGATGTACACCTCTGCAAAGTATTTAGCAAACATATTGGCAAGAAGTTCAGGATCCTAAACCAAATCACTGTTTGATATTAAAGTTATTCTCTCTCGGTAACCAACTTTCATTGTTTTTGTATATTTCCAAAATTTATCAGGATTACTTTTCAATTTATCATTGATACTAGCTTGCCATTTCCTTTTGTCGGCTTTGATTTTTTATTTTACAAATTTTCGCATCTCAGAAAAACGATAATAATGCTCAAGTGTTTTGTGTTTTTTGTATAATCTAAATAGATGTTCTTTACTTATTAATAATTTAATAAGTTCTTTAGAAAACCACACTGGATATTTGTTTTGTGAAAATGTCGTTACTGGTATGAACTGATTTATAATTGTTTGTGTATTTTGTGTAATGTACTCCACCATGTCGTTAACATCGTTCATATCATAAACAGGGCTCCAATCAAAAATTTTAACCGCGAAGAACAGTGATAGATAGCCACCTTTACAATAATTACGAATAGTATATGATTGGTCGGATGTCTTAGCATGTACAGGACCAATATGACAGTAGCACGCTAAGGCAGGATGATAACCCTCTTCATTAACAAGAGGGTTATCATATTTAAAACTTCGTCAAAATAAATATTTCAGAAAACAAGATCAAGCAATCCAAAAAATGGCTTGGTAAAATAAAATAGTTCAAAATTTAGAAGATTAGTTTTTTCAAGAAGTACGTTTCCTTTTTGCTTGTTGTAAAAATTTACAGTATTTTGTGTATGGAAATTCTTCCAATCTACACCAGGAGCATTAAAGTCATCCACTATTATTATCTGATGTGAGTTACTAGATAGTTTGGACTCTATAAAATCAAAATATTTTTGAAACCCGCTACAGGTAGTAGTGGTGATATATAAATATTCCAAATAAGAAGTTTATTTGCATTACATATTGATGTTTCAACCATATTGCCTCAATGTCTTCAGATAAAAATTCATATTTGTGAATGGTGTGAGGATATTTCAATGAATTAGTTGCAATGAGAACCCCGCCTCCGCGGAAAGGCCGGTGGTTACAGCACTTCTGTCTTACGAAATATATAATATTTATCAGGAAACTAATGAGAATTATCACAATTACTATTAAACCAAGTTTCAGTTAAGCAAATTACTGATAGGTTAACACTGTCAATGTTTTCAAAAAATGTTGTTGCTTAAGTTCGGAGACCCCTTATATTTTGATAATACAGATGAAAACCATCCTTACCTTGTGGCATTTGAAGTGTACGTAACTAATTTGCGTCACCTCCGATTGCCTCCTGGGATTGATTCATGGTAGGTGCTGAAGGTTCTGACTGCTCTGAATTATCCTTACGCTTAAACAATTGTTCGTTTTGTAACGTACCGTAAAACGGGCTAATTAAACAGCCAGAAGGGCAAAAAACCGTGTTGAAAATTCGCTCATAATCTTCCTCAGCAACCGCCCCATAGAAAGACGAATAAGAGTCAAATTTTGTTTTTAATTTAGCTACTTCAAGGTTAGCTACCTTCAGTTCATTATTTATATACGTTGTAACACAATTTTCTTCTACATCTGGAGCAAAACGCGATACAAAAATTTTTTGTACGGGGTGAACTGTTTTTGTTACTGTCCTGAGGTTCACATTGTTACGGACGCTAAGTTGTATTTTCTTTTTAATCGTCGCTGGCCTGCTCGGCGCTGATTCTTCCTTTGACGGTTTACGTCTGCGATGCACCGAACCCATCCTCGTCAGCAGACGTAGCCAGCTGCGTAGACTTGCTGACGTCAGGCGGCTGCCTGAGCGCGTTGCCGTGCTGCAACTTGGTATCGGAGCCGCTTGGACGGTCCTTCCCTTGAGGTGTTGTTCTAGAGGCTTTGCCTTCAATCGGCGAGTCGGGGCTGGTCGAAGTGACTTGAGTATATGATTTCTTTATTTCTTTCATTTTTCCCTCATTTCTTACAGAAAATTGGGCGCAACACTTTGACTCACTTGTCTGAACCCTTACGCGCAGCGCCTCAATATCTTCTTTCAGATCTCTGACTGTGTTTGTAAGAAAGTCAATTTTTTCCGTTAATATTAAGAACATTGATTTCAAACTTTCTTCAAACAAATCTGATGTTAGCTTAATCATGGCCTCGTCCATGGTAGTTCCTGCATCTTTCATCTTCTTTTCAGAGCTTTCATTTGTCACTTTTGAGTTAGGGCCGGTATTGCCTTTTTTCGACAGACTATCAGAATAAATAACTAACTTTATAGGCTCCATTTTATCACAGTTTCCACACACAAATATATCTTCCGGTGCTTCTGCACCGCCGCTCGGAAAACAATCTACGTGTAGACGCGCACCGCAGTCTTTTGAACAGTTTACATGTTTTAGCTTACCGTAAATCTGTTTACTACATATCTGACAAACAGAAGGCATGTGCCTATTGGAAAATCACATACAGATACCGATACTCGTCAGTAACTACGAGAAACGAAACAACACACCAAGAGCAGAAGGATAGCACATCCGCACGCGATGAGTGCTCGCCATCGACTGTGTGTGTGTGTGTGTATGTGTGTATATATATATATATATATATATATATATATATATATATATATATATATATATAATCAAAGAGAGCTGTTTAACATCAGCAATGTGAAATAAATCATGGTATAGAACATTCTATTATCTACATTAGGATTTTGAAATTTACACAAGACTAGGACAAACTTAAAAGTTAAAATAGTTAAAATATCTAGGTTAACAGTAAACGAAAATTATTATTCTACATTCGATTAAAAAATTTATACATACCTTAGAATTAAGGGAAATCTCTATATATAAAAATGAAAGCTGACTGATTGACTGACTGGCATATCAAACTGCAGCCCAAACCACTGGACCTAGAATCGTGAAATTTTTTGCGGGGGTTCCCTTCAGGACGTAGGCGAGCACTAAGAAGGAATTTTTCGAAATTAGAACTCTAAGGGGGTGAAAAGGGGTGAAATGTGTTTCCGAAGAAACGTCGATAGAACTCGAACCCGATGGCCAATCATCGTGATTTTTACTTTTATAGGACACTCGTAAAAATGCATATTAGCAAATTTAAGGATTTTTCGAAGTTTAACTTTTAAGGGGCTGAAAAGACCTTAAATGTGTTTCCAATCAACTATCGATATCTATCGAACCCTTCGGGATAGAGAGTTGATATTCACTTCAAAATATTGCTTACGTAAATACCCAAAAAGTAGTTTTAGGTTTTTTTTTTTGAAATTCGACCTCCAGGCAGTAAAATGGGGCAAAATGTGTTTTTAATGAATCGTCTTTATCTTTGAAACACAATTGGCTATCGTCGTGATTTTAACTTTAATTGGTTACTTTTACAAATGTCTATGACAGGACTCCAAGACGTTTCAAATTCTTTAATTAAGGGGGTGAAAATACGTGAAATGTGTTTTCGATTATCCATCCATATCTATCGAATCAATCGAGATATCGAAGTGCTCTTTGCTTTAAATTGGTGCTTTTGTAAATATCCCAAGTACCATTTAAAATATATTTTCCGAATTCGGCCCTAAACTGGTTAAAAATGGAGTAATATGAATTTTCGACTAACATTCGATATATATCGATTCCATAGTTTTTTATATAGCGACATGATTTTTGTTTAGGATTGATGCTTACTCAAATACCTAAAAAGTAATTTCAGGAATTTTCGAAATTCGCCACCTAAGGACGTGAAAAGGGGTGAAAAGTGGTGAAAATCGTTTTCAAATCGTCGATATATCTTGAACCCAGCGGGCTAATGTTGTGTTTTTTACATCCACGAGATACCAATAAAGTTTTCTAAAACGTGATTAAAGGGTTTTTCGAAATTTACTCCCTTATGTGGTGAAAAGACCTTGAATGTGTTTTAGCTGATAAATCCTCGATATCTATCGAACCCGTCGAGATACACAATAAAGTTTTGCTTCAGGATGATGATTACCTACAGAAATTATCGCAATACGGTTTTCAGATTTTTCGAAATTCGATTTCTCAATACTGTGCAGGGGTGATATGTGTTTTTTTAGTGAATGATTGATTTTGGTTCGACTGAACGGGCTAGCGATGTGATTTACACTTCAGTTGGATACTTATACGAATGTCTAATATGTAAATTTAAAATATTTCGAAATTCGGCACCCAAAAGGATGAAAACGCACAAAATTTGTTTTCCATCAACCCACGATATCTAACCAGTAGCGATATTGAGGTGTTGTTCGCGTCAGAGTGATGCTAACGTGAATATTTAAATAAAAATATGTAATTTTTTTCTTTATAAGAAACGTGATTATTAAGAAAAAAACTTAGTTGGTCAATAATTAAGGCAGATGATCCGAAAAGCAGGAACGAGCAGCGAGAAACAACTTATACAGGAGTTTCACTACAGTAACCTATCGAGACATGGTGTTGTACAACCTCTATGAGCCCAGGACACAGATTTTTTTTTTCAATAAATATTATTTTTATGAATTATTTCGACGTTACTTGACGCAGTTGTTTGTCACTCAGGTCTAAAATCGGGGAGTTTCTGGGCTCAAATTCCGTTAAAAGCTGCGTGCGAACGTTCAATTCTGACACACAAAAACTACAAGGCAGATCGAATTAATGCAATGTACATGTAGTCTTTAAAAGGGGTGAAATTGCAGTTCGCTTTCCACTAAGGTTCCACTACAATATCAGCTGACATATTGTCGGTATACTGCTAAATGTGATTAAATCATAAATGCTATTTCGTTTAAAAACAGCATTAAATTTTAGATATTAACAGAAATGTGGTATGTTACTATACTGTGACACAACAGTACAAAACGACGAATAAACTTTAAACTTGGGCAATTGTTCCGAGAACAACATATACATATTGCTAGCACTTTTATAATTTTATCTCATTTTGACTTTGTCACTTTTGGCAGTAAACCGACGATTTATCATCTCACTAATCTCAGGTTTGGGGCACCAAATACGTTTCCGCGAAACCTTTACCCTCTGAAACTTTGTAATGTCAATAATGTTAAAGTTAATATTTTGAAAATATATAATTGAGAGCACCGTCACCAATGGTTGTGCATAGGGTAAACAGATGTTTCTCATTCGATTAACCTCTTACCTTAGGTGTCTGTAATTACCCCACAACGTCAAATAGGCAGGGCTATAAATAAGGCCCAGGCGAAGTCGCTGTTAGTGGCAGGGACAAACTTAAGGCTGCTTTTCGCGTGGACAGCTATAGCTACTTATCCTGCTGCATAATTAGTTCAACTAGCAGCTTGGACATTCTATTACTTGATGACTGAAGTGCCAATCTTGGGTACAAAGAGGTTTTTAAATTAAAGTAAATATTATCAGTTACGAATAATACTCGCGAGCAAAGCCGCGGGGGACTGCTAGTATATATATATATATATATATATATATATATATATATATATATATATATATATATATATATATATATATATATATAATTTTGGCGCCTTACAGTCTGGGAACAAAGTCTGTTTGCACATAGCAAACGTATTGCAGAAAATTACAAATATTTTAACACTCGCCACAAACGCTATAAGGTACAAAAAATATATATGTAAGTGTAAACGGTAATAGTTTTTTATTACTGAACTATGTGCCATATGAATACAATGATTTTGTCTTATGCAATTTGTGCCACAGATTCAAGGGAAGACCCTTTCTGTGAGCTTGACTACACTAACGCGATATAATTACAGATAAAACACACACCTACACTATTGCAGTGCAATTTAAATAACGAAATGTGTATAAGTTTAAGCCTTTTTTTATCTTAAAAACATTTAGTACAAACTGTATTATTTATTTTGTATCGGCAGTCTGTATTTTCAAGATGTAGGTTATGTCTGTATAATCAATTTATACGCTATAGTGAATGTACAGTAACTGAGTTTTAAGATTATCTTTGCGCTTATTGTTTATATTTTAGGGAAATAGACTTTACGTTAGTTAAAAATATATTGTCACTTGAAACGGGGACTATGTCATTGTTTATCTTGGAATTTAGTTTAAATACAGATGTCGTTGGCCTCATGACACACTAAAATACCGCGCCAGTTAACGTCGTTAATCTGAAACTCTTTGACGTAAGACAAACCTAACCATGCTCGCTTTTTGACGGAACATCTTTCCGTTGACTTGTGGTTCTAATGACCGGGTGAGCAAACCATGCTCGGCCTGTAGGGGCAGATCAATAAAGGAGGTGTCACATTGGTCATGAAACATGCCCTTCTCCCTTCTTAACCAAAAACCGACCAACTATTGAATTTAGGGGTATTGTTTCATAATGGAAAATGTTTCTAGAGACGTTAGATGTAGTCCTACGTAAAAAAAAAATTAGGGTAAGTTTCCTAAGATTAGGTTAGTAACCAAACCATTAAACTAAACAAAAACCTAACTTTCTTTTACGTAGGACTACTACTACGCCACTAGAAAAATTTATCGTTAGTAAACTATACCTCTAAAATTAATAGTTTGTCCGGTACACGATGAGTAGTAATTCTTGATATTTACTAGACTTTGTTTTCAATGAAGTTACTGCAGCGTGAACTCGCCATGTCAAGTGTTGAATAGGTATTTAATTTCTTTCCTGTTGTACAGTCAGTGTATTGACCTTAATAGGCCTACAGATGCGAGGAAAGGTAAGGGCCCTCGACGGTGCGTTTGGACAAAGCCAATAAATATTGAGTAAAATAAGATATACATGCATTTGAATTTGCAAACTAAAATATTAATTAAAGAAACAATGGCTCACTACACGTAAATGACTTAAGCGAGTGTGAACGATAACAGCACGCCAAGTTGAATTTACATATGCAGCATAAAGATATTTAATTTTGTTATGTTTGCATACGCAATGCACAAATAAGGTGGGACACACAAGCTATATCATGTTTTAATTTCTGTCGTGCACCCTTAAATAACTACTAGAATTATTTCTTACCTGGCAGATAGTTTGTTGAAACTAAAAAAATTTTTACGAGACTTTAAACTGGCATTTTTACACGATTTCGTTGAAATTCCGACCACACGCAACATGGTTAGTAATTACGGGTTGTTAATTTCGTGCAACCAAGCACTAAAAACTTCTTCCTTTTCAATATGAAATTATGACTTGAATAAACAGAATCACTGCATTCATATCCATAAGTGCTAAATATACGGAGCTGACATGGCCGACATACATACAATTCAAACTTTTTTCAAGAGAGGCGGGACAAACACCACAACAACACACCCTAGCGGATATGAACAACGCTAAGAGGAAAAATAATAGCGTTCACATTGCGGCCATAAAGTCCCCCTTCCCATGAGAGTGAATATGGATGTGAAACAGTAGAGGCGTGTTGTTACATGCGCTGTACGAGAATATCCACAGTGGTGACACCTACGACGAGGACCTGGGAGGTCTATCAGGATTTTAAGAAGGATCTACCGTCACCGTCGCCGATGACTTTGTTTTGTCTTGGTATGACAACTCTTTACGTAGTGACGCACGACACACGTATTTGGCTGGCACCATATTAGCTACTTCTTTGTGGTAACTAGAAACAACCCGTAACACTAACTTTTGTCGTTAGCTAGTAACTTAACTGACAGTTCCTGAAACACTTGCGGTAAACCTTGATGGAAGGAATCTATAGTTCCCGACTGTAATAGCTGGTGAATGTGTGTGATTTCTTTATTTGTAGGTATGTTATATTTATCGACATTTATAATCAACTTCATTTATAAGCTGGCCTTTTGCCGTGGCGACCAGGTATCTAGTAGTAATTTGTTGTTAGTTATTCATTTTGGATTGCCCTATACTACCGTAACTTTATACATTTGAAGTCAAAAACACAATTTTCAAGATTTTGTTTTGTTATTGAGTTTATTGGCTATCTGGCGACCTCTATCACATTCCCCGAAAATTTACACTCACATTAAGACTTATTTGAATTTTTTTTTGCCAATTCCAAAGAAGTTAGTAGCCATGGTAATTTTACTACCTATTACGACAGTTTAGGGTGCAGAAGTACGCATATGGTAGATGAATTGTATACATTTCCGTACATCTATTAAATGCAGCATTATATGTTTTAAAGTCAATACATTCAGGCTCAGGCATCGTTGTGTTTTAGTATTTTGCAAAGCGCAAGATTTGTGTATGTAACTGTACTTCTATCGGATAATGATGACACAGCCATGGGCACTTATCAGCTACTGCCTTCCGTCTTAATTTTATTTTCGGCAGATATTTTTTTTGTATTTAAACAACTGTTCTGGCAAGAATATAAGTGTCTCTCACCACAGTAAGGCGTCAGCCATTGTTCACAAGTCAACTTTACAGTAGAGCTTACAACTGAAACTATAAACGCACGTAAAATTGAACTCCCCAGCGGGCTTATTCTGTACGGCCAAAGTAATGTTGCTTCAAGCGAAACCTGCCTTAGCTTCGAGTTTACTACGGAAGTGATTCTGTACGGCCAAGTTGCGTTTCAGATTATTTACTCGGAAGCTGATATGAAGGAAAATACTGAAGCAAAATAATATACACGGGTATCGGAGGTTGCGCAAAGCCCGGAATTAGTTTGTTAAGTTGTTTAATAAGTGTTATAAACATTTACATTGGCTGTGACAGTCATTTACAATAACTCTGCAGTGTTTACTTTCACGAAAAAAGACCCTTGATTTGTCACAAGTTCCATTAAAAGTCTTGTGTATGCGGTGAAAATACTCAGGTGGAATAACCTCTTTCTTTGGCTTGGAAACATGGACAATCCCTTCCAACATGTACATGTGTTAATTTAACAGCAATATGTGGAAAGACGACTACGAATTACGAGAAGTCAAGCCTACATTATGTACTACAATGCACTAGGATATCGTTTGCCTTTCATGTTGAAGCATAGTCATGGCAAACAAGGTTATTTTGTTAATTGAGATTAGTGCTCGCGGAAAACTCATGCACTAAAATAATAAAGGATACCTTCATAAAAAAGTGACAGTGGTATGGTGTGTAGAGGTCAAAATGTAGAGTAAAAAATACAAATTTTGTGTGTTAATTTAACCTGATACTAACCTAACCCCACAATAAGTGAATTACTATTTTAATAAACGTAAAGTGTGGTACTTAGCTTAGCATTGCATACACTGATAAATAGCCTACTAAACTAATTTATGACAGCGGAAGTAAAATTATTAAATATTTGAACGAACGTAAACATAGTTACTTGGTTTTACTTATTGCGTCCATCTAACTTAACATTACCATAACGCCACAATATGGGATTAAATTAACCTTCTATAATTATGTGAGTATACAACGAACTCAACAGTAGCTTTTTGTGCAGGTTTCATTGAAGTAACCTAATAATTTGGCGTACACAAACTATATGCCCTAACTAAATTGCTATCCCCTACCTTCAAATTTTCAACTTCCAACTTGCCAATAAAGCCTATGTTGATATAAACACAAACCTATACAATAGCTAGACAAAACGGTTCTTTCTTTTAATTATCTTAAAGGCGTAATGCACTCATACATAACTACTGGTGTTTAAAAATGTATTCTGCTTTGCCCCGAAAAATAAACTAGGTAATGGCATGTTAAAAAATGATACCTTCCCCCCACCGCAAAAAATTTGTCGGCGAGTGCTTTACAAATTATCTTGGACACCCTAAATATATTAATGGTTTAAAAAAAATAAACTATGTCTGTTAAAATTCACGACTGAGGTTGCCTAGAATCAAAAATTTTAATACTACAAACGAACACGCACGTAACATTAAATTCACAGACTCGGGCGATATTGTATCCCAATTACACAATAAACACATGAATAGTTTTGATACAGGGGTGTAGTGTATTTAGGGAAAAACCAACTCTCCTCTCCATTTTTGAACCATCCGTTACTTCCTTGCTGCCACTTGTTTCGTTGTTTATACTCGCAGAACCATAGATAAAGCGAACTAACAGAAAGGTGGCAAACTTACGCATTGCAAATGTTTCTCGATTTCATCATAGAGTAATTTTCCGACAAAAGGGCAACCAACCTACGATTACCGTCAAAGTAAAGCGATTGAAGGTATCTGATAGAAGCAACATTTTCCGCACAAGTAAATTATAGCGTCGGAAGCAATCAGTGGCGTACAGAATAGATCGCGAGAAACGAAGCTCTATTTCGACAGCCGAAGTAAAGCAAATTACTTCATGACGGGACTTTGCATCGGCCGTACAGAATAGGGCTGCTGGCCTCCGAAGAGCCTGCAGAGCTTCGTCTGATAACATTTAACTAAAAATAAAAACTGCTAAACCGAGTGAATGATGTCTGATTACGAACAGCGATCAAGGAACGGTTCGCGTGTATGCACGTATTATATTCTCCTGTAAACTCGTAAGATATTTTTCTCGCCAGCGAGAATGACCATAATCAGAGATTATTGTTTATCGCGTTTGCGTTGGGTTTCAACGCACGTTTAGCTTATGAAAATAATACTGGCTTTCGCTTATTCGTAGAGTTGTTGCTTTACTTGACTAATCCAATAAGAATCCCGCTATTGTAATATTTGATGACTATTATTGGTTTGCAGACAGCTACGTTGTGTCATACATATGACACCAAATCATACACGTCACAAGAAACTATAGAGCTTTCAAGGGTATCTTGGCACAAACAAGTTCGCTATATATCCATCATCTTTGACCATAATACATAATTATTTTCACGGTGCTTTTTGAAGTATGAATTTACCGGTTAAAAATCTTCCATATTTACGAGATAAAAAATCTCGCTCGCCTACAGCGTAAGGCGACAAGGGTTCGATTCTCGATGGTGTCGACCCAAAATTTCACTTGTGGGAATCGTACTGAATGACGCCATTGTTTAGTGGATATTCTTGGGAATCTACTTCTATATCCTCCCAGCCATTCTAGCATTGCTCAATGCCTCACGTTGCCTCTCACCAGCGTAGAAAACTTTACTCTTACGCGCTGTTCTCTTCGTGACGCTAATGATACGATCATCGTTACATGTCTCAAAGAAGCGCAATCTTAGCGATGTTAATATTGTGCGCCTGCAGAGTAACTTGCACGTTGGGGCTGTGATAGAGAGTGATACGAGTGCTTGTGTCGACTCTATAGATTCCGTTAATCTCGGTCTCAGACCGGAAAACACATATAGCCAGGTGGCCACCTGCTTCGCAGATCGTTGTGGTTGTAAGTGGTAACTGTTTAAGACAGACATGCTAAGAACAAGCAACATTTTGGCGAGTAATGTACTTGTGTTAAGCAATTAGTGTAAAGTGTGTTTGGTTCTCAGTGTTTCTTGGCACATCTGTTATTGTCAGAGCAGAGTTGTAGTGAAGTCCACTCTTCGCGCAACACGAATCCGAATTTGGTTGAACAGGTCTCTCGAAAGTGTGAACCTTCTGTAGTGATTCTTGACGAAACAATTAACACGCCGTAAGTTAAGATAAAAATCTAAATGCAGAACACACTAAGGAAGGGGATAAGTCATATAATGTTAGATATATTTCGTTCCACAGAAAATTCTTACAGCATACTGTTTTACTTCACAATTAACTAAAGTAGCGAAGCGAAGAGTGTATTCCGGTAGAATGTTAACTGCTTGTTTGGGTCTTTTACTGAATGCGACATTGGACGCGCAGTAGACAGCGACACTGTGGCGTGCGTTCTCTAAATATACCGGAGTCACTGGAAGTATTAGTGCTCTTCTTTGTGTCATATAAGCTGTTGCGTTCTCGCAAGCGCGTCGTTGTATCCGAGAGAACGGTCAGACAAAAGTGTCCATCACAACATGTGAGTTATTACGTTTCTTTCTGCTGGCGAGATCGCGGTGTAAATAGAAAATAATTTATGAGTGCAGTGAAACAAACTATCTCGTTACCTGTTAATAAGGAGTTTCTCTGCATGCGCTTGAAATGTGTTACAGCGTATGGCGACAGTTTATTATTTGAAGAAACTACTTTAGAAATATGCACACTTTAAATCATGTCGCTGAAAGTGTTAAATCAGCATGCTTATTAGTATAACGATTTCCGTGCCCATTAAAATGACTTCAAATGGGTTTTCTATACTGCATAGTGTTGCAAACTTTACCTGGTGTACTCTATGATGAAGTGTTGCAAACTTTATGAGAATAGCTCAAGGATGTCTTAAACATGTAAGTACACTATTAGGGCGGATAATAGTGAGGGATAATCTGAAGTGTAGAAGAACAGTTCATGTCAATATTTAACAAAACCATTTTTAATAACTATACTACACGTTGGTATCTGTGTAGCTTGTATCGGCACAATCCACTCTTTGCTACCAAAGCCAACCGAACTGGGAACTCACTCACATCTCTCGCAGCTGGTTCGCGCTTCGACTCCGGGGACGGACCGCTACCCTGGCTGTGCCCTCCTGGACCCCGGAGCTGGCTGCCCCTCGACGTGATTGACGACCCTCTGCTCGATGTCGCCCAGCACCTCGTGTCTCCCTGCGGTGGCTCTCCTCGCGCAGCCTTTGTAGTCGGCGCCCGAGATGTTGTTAAAACAACCTCACTCAGCTTGCCCTGCCCTCGGCTGAGTTCATGGCTACGATACTCTCGTAACAATATCCTATGAGGCTATAAACAAATTGGGTACATGTCGCAGCTGGCAACATTTATTTAATGCTATTTTGAAAGTATATGCGTTGATTTCTCTCATACTATATTTATTTTTTGTTATTTGTTATTTGTGATAAAGTTATATGTCATTAAATAGCAATTTTTATAGCCAGTTCAGAGAAATTTTGAGTGAATTAAACTATATATTTTATGTGGTTTTACGTTACCACATTAACAGTGCCGTGTGAAACATTTAATCCGAAATATCGCAAGATGATTTGCTGCTTTTAAATATATATTGGCTGACAAGGGTGGACATAAGGGTTGTTTGCCAGGGGGGGGGGGAACTGAGCCCCCTAACAGACGTTCCAAAATGTGTTTAGATTTTAAAATAAATCTTAAGACCACGAATTTGTCCTTTGATAAGTTCCATAAACTAGCAGTTTTTAATTGTTAAAATATGCTAGCGGTTACAATTTGATGTACAGACTATATCTGTTAAACCTGAAATGGGGAATGTCTTGAATTTATAAACACTTCGCTAACTAAGTGATAATTATTTATTGTTGTTAAATACAGAGAATCTTTATCAGTTATGGTTGTTACATTATTTGTCAGTTTGTTGAAACGTATTCTCTTGAACGGAGCATGCGTTAATTACATTGAAGATTCATTATAAAAATTATGACATGTCTTCTTTTTTTGCATAATCATTGCGTCCCGTCGTATTTTTCGAGGCGCCCAAAATGTCTTTACTTTACCGAATAGTACACGAAATTTCTTGGTTAATACTTAATAATGCTCTGCATGTTTTGTTAACTTTGTTCGATTTGTTAGATTGTGCACTTGAATTTCTCGCTAATTTATTATATTGTACACAGCAATACAAAACAATGATAAATGTTGTTTTTCATAAACTAATCACAGTTCACGGCTCAGTGAAATTTTCTTTGTCCTCCATTTCATGTCATCCTTTTGAAAAAAAACCCAAGTCATCTATACTGTTTGCTGAGCAATTAAAATAAAATAGGATGAGGAAACTTGAACCATTCTTGCAAATATCAGGGGCCGCAGCCAGAGTGTTTGCGTCCCACCACGAATTATTGGGTTTCGATACCTGGCGAGGGCAATCGGGTTTTCGCCTATGGTATTCATGCCAGTCCTTACGTTGGTCGTTGCAAGACATACAAACGTATCTTTAATTTATTTTACCTATATCAGTTCGTGATAAAGTTCGTCTAGAAAAATGGTATACAAAAAAACATACTGCTATCAAACACCATTCCCCTTAAGATAATGTTACAGAGTTTTCTACATGCTTCGGCGAATTATTCAAGAAGCGTAATTGCTCTGAAATAAATCCAAGAAGGTACTCAATCACACTGTGAATAAAGGCATGTTAAAGTTTTGCAAAATGTACATTCATTGATCACAATAATTAATTTATTTGATTTTATCTTATTTTATGACTATAATTTTGATCAGATTGGTGCGAAATATTAAAAGAAACTGTGAAGTCAATTACTATGAATATTTTTTGGTATATATTCCGATATTTTTTAGTTAAAACTGTGTTCTGATTTTTAAACACAAATATAATCCAACATTTCAAAATTATACATTCTGAAGAATTGTAAAACACTGTGGCATTTCCTTAAAAACTTGATTCATATAAATATGGTCAATATTGTGCAAATTTTAATCTAACCTCATAACACGAGACTTGTCAGATGCTGATCAGGGGAAAAAAAAGGGGGGGCAGGAGTACGGGTTCCCTCTGACCTTTAAATGAATACATTATATTTAAAAAATAACAAATTCTAAAGTAGTGTATTCAATTCTTTGGTTAGGAATCGCATTTAATATCACAATTTTCTTCCTTAAAAACTATTTATTTTTTCGGTAAAGAGCTCCCGGACACCTCTTCTTTGACTTGGAATGTGGGCACATCTACTATTTAATGAATGCCCAAAAAAATAACTACAGTTGTATCCGCCCCTGCGATTTTCAAATAAGAAATTAATGCACCGTAGAACCTTCTTTTCAGTTAAAAATAAACACGTTCTTTTTCCGAATGCAATGAAAGTTGATAAACTGTATTCACATTTTCTGAAGAAAAAAAATGAACCTATTATGTAACATAAGTGAAAGACAGAGTAATAATTTCCCAATGATAAAAATATCGTATCGTGCACGTGAAACGTTTGTAAGATCCTTCATAATATTTAATTATGCTCATTAAAATATATGTTACATGATAATTACTTATTTATGACTTTGGCCATCCCTTAAAATCTATATGGGTACCCTTGAGCTGAAACAATCTATTTTCATGAGACCAGCCATGTAAGTAACGTGGTCAGCTTGAGGGTTATGATCAATAATTTTAAACCCGTATTCCATGTATTCATGCAGGTTGCCTCTACGCACTCTGAAGAGCGCCTGGACACGGAGATCATAAGACATAAGATCACTTTTAAAAATAGCTGTCCGCAATTTTCATGTAGTACATATACACTTAAGTGCACAACGAGGTTGTGTAATTAAACTTGTTACGAACGCAACATTATAACGGTATTACAACAGATCCATTTAGACGACTCCTTTAAAAAATAATATTGAACAATCGTTACATTACTTTATTAAGAATAATTTACGTTTTACTCGTGTGTGTGTGTGTGTGTGTGTGTGTGTGTGTGTGTGTGTGGGTGTTCAGATTGAGCATAGCCTTAATGGAAACTAATTAACAGTCGTTATCTCTCCAGAGTGGATTTACACTCTTAAGTAATTTAGTTTGTAGTAAACTTTTACGTTTACCTTAAATTTTACCGTCTTCCTCGAAAAAGCGACTCTATTAATATTTACTTATTTTTAAGGCCACTACAGATGCAATACTTACGGTTCTTCCAGCGTAGGTCTTCTGCTCTACAGTTAAGGCATCCAATATCCTGATAAAACAAAGCCCTCGGGAAAACAAGCTTTCCTTCGACGCCAACCCTCCCTCCTGATCGATTAATACTGCTATGTGACCACTATCGAGTACACTAGCCCTTAGGAGAAAGTTGCCCTCTCATGGCGCTACATCTTTAGTCACACTGTTAAGAATTCCCGTATATTTACGGGCAATTTTACGGAAACGTCTGTTTAATTAACGGAGACATTATTTTGTAACACAGTTATATATAATTATGTGTCATTAATTAAACACATGTAAAACTGCGAGAAGAAACTTAATGAATAACCGAACGCAATATTGTGCCCGTATCCTACATAAGTCACACAAATATGCGAGTTTCCGTAAGTGGAGATAGTTGTCTTCCGTAAATTAACGGACACGTATGGAGAAGTTTTTACCAGCACTTCTCCGTTAAAAAACTATAGATAGTTTTAACAGTGCCACCTAACGTTTGTGAGCGTTTTTAGTAACTGGTGTTCAGTACTCCTTAGTACCATACCAAACATTCCACTGGCATTCGGTACCACTTGAAATACTCTCACGTGCACCGTTTTAATTTTAACGGAAATGCACAGTTAATAAGCGGAAATAGTGTCCGTAAAAGTAAAACACGGAAATGTCTATAGTAAATATACACTACGGAATCATACGTGATATGTCTGAAAGTCTGCTGCGGACACTTGCACGAAAAAAAATCGAAAATTTATAAATTACACAGATGTAAATATCACGGATATAATTTAATAACGTCACCGGAAAATCTGCAAATCTGTAGAAATGCAATTGTTGCATTATAGACATGTAAATATGATGACGAAACTGTTTTACGGAAACTTCTGTTGGATTAAGAACTAAGTTTCTGTTAGTTCACCAACTTATCCGGAGAAATATTTACCGGAAATTCCATAAATCGGCCGAGAAAAATTGTTACAATGCAGAACTCTGGTCCCGACAACTCGTTCTCACGCGACATCACACAACCCGTACAACTTCTTGAACATGGCGTCCGTTGACGTCCTCCCGCGAACCTCGCCGTCAAGTCAACAAAGCTATGGCCGCTAACCTCGGTTTTGGCCTCCTTGGCACTAAGGCTCTTGTTGCCAGGCGATAAACTGTGCTTCGTGCCAGAACAGGTAACTGACCATCGGTAGTCCGGCTAACTACCCACATGTAGTCAGCTAGACTTTTTACGTTGAGGAATAACCACACCGCCATCTTACTTCGATAGAATAAATGACCAGTATAACACTCCGAACTCGATTAATAAAAATTTAAAAATTTACTTTGCGATAGTATTATAATATTGTTATGTTAAATTATTTTGTTATTACAACATAAATAACCATAAATATGGCAATAATTATTTTATTTGCTAAAGTGGCTAGACATTTTCCCATAACTACAATTTTATTCTCATAGGAATTCAAGAATACTTAATTTTACCAAGTTTTTTTTATTTTCATCTCAACCTGTCTTCTTTACTCCAGTATTGTGTAGGAGTATTTATTGTGACTTTATTTTGAGTTTTCAGAGACCTGCTGTAAAGAGTTTGCGGGTTTGTGGTAAATAAGTGCCAGTCCATACTTACAACTACACGTAAACTATTCTTTCCATAGCATATCGGTCACTTCTCTAGCTTATTGCGTTTACAAATTACTGCGATTAGTTATGTAGGAAATTGTTACCCAAGCGTATGGCGGTATTAGACATTCTCCTAACACGTATCAATCTGCTGTTCCATTTGCTTCACACGATACTAAATTTACCGAAAAATACAAAGCATGCTCTCTGGTTGAGTGGGAATCTTGCACATAGAGGTTACACGCTGTTCAGCGACGCTCCGTCGATGCTATGCTTCACATACAGAAACACATGAATGCATCCTTGTTATGCGGCAGAACACAGTCGGCCGCCTGTTGTTTTAAGACACAGCTGATTGGCTGCTGGCGTATCAATGGTCCAGTTGTCGTACACTGCTGGTAACAGGACTTTTGGAATGACATTCGTGGTATGTTGAAGAGGCGTTAATGGAAAGGTATCGGATGGTTGAGAATCAGCGAATTGTTAATGGTTAATATATGGCTTGCCAGCTGACGTGAAATCTTTGACACTTGAGCCACTTATGAGATTGGTAGGATAAACATGGAATAGAATCTTTAGGACAATTTAACTCTAAATTAAAATCAGTGTAATTTTCACAGTTTCAATTAATTTCAAGATTTTTCATTTGTGAATCTGCTGGCCTTAAGCCGATTTATTATTAAAACCACTTAATTTAGTAACACGGTACCAACGTGAGGTGGTGGTTTTCCTAATCTCTTTCACATAACACTATACATTTCAAATATGGTCTTAAGAAAACTAATCAAGTTTGAGGGAGTACTTACTCAAACACGTACATGAAACACGGAATCTAACTTCTAGGGTGATTTACTATGAAATAAAGGTAAAATTTAAATTGATTCTTATTGCTCTCAGGCAATATTAAGGGAGTTATTAACCTTCTAAAATGAAGAGCTTGTAGTTAATTTTTACACAATTTCGGAAACAACTAAAAGAAAAGCATTATAGTTTTGCATATTCCCTTATGCTGACTAGATTTTTAATTTGTAACGATACTATTCCGAAAACGCTTATCCCTTCATGAAAATAACAGAGTTGGACACACTCTTATTGTTTACAATAATTTTTGTCGTAAGTTTGTGTTATCATTGTAAGTTGTCTTTTTAATATAGAGGTCCTTCTTCAACAAAAAGGGTCCTCTTCTTTAAAATGTTTAAGGTACAACGTTTACGTGGATGAGAAATTATACTAACGTATTTTCGTTTGTAGGCTATTACGCGAGTAAAAAGATAGCAGTACTTCCTGTTGTAAACGGTTAGGCACATAATTTTTGGTCAAATTTTACCTAAATTCTTACCTGAAACATGGATGTGTGTGTTGGGCATAGGTGTTTGTGCAGCTGCATTAATGCAGTTTTTGTGGTTTACTGAACTTGCAGTTATTACTGAGAAGTAAACCATTATGTATTTGCTTACTGGAAGCAGCAACTGTTTCTTTTGGTTTTTGTCATTGAAATCTTTGTGACAATTTTAATAGGAAATTATGAAAACAAGAGATTGTTTTTTTCATTAAGACCTAATCCTCAAAGACAACATCCAATGCTCACACAAGATTATGGCAAAGATATAAGAAATATGAGAGTGGTCAACCCTGTTATTTCTGTAAAGTGTTGATGATTCCGTAATAATTTCATCACATTGCCAATACACTGTTCAGCAACGTCAAGATGTGAATGAAAGGTCGTCAGTGATCTCAACTACTGTCAGCTGCAAATTGAACGCGATCTGTTTTTACAAAGGACGGGCAGGCTTTCGTCTGTGCAGTGACAATACTGCAGTGGGATCTGGTGCTCGAGATGCCTTCGGACTTTTTAATTTATTTTCACCATAACTTCCTTCAGGCTGATTTCCCAACCGTGCGACTTTGTGTGTACAATACTGTTACAAGTTTGGTATGTGCAATGTTGCTACAAGTTTATCAAAAAGTCACATTATTAATAAACATGTGTGTAGCCCATTGAAATCATCAGATGTCCGAGCTAGCATTAAAAGAAAAGGACACAAGGTTTTGGTGAATTAAGTTAAGTAAATAAAAATAACTTTATTTGGGTTTTAGAATCCACTTTGGCTGACTTTCGTAAAAATGGGGAGTAACACTTTTGCCACTATAATATAGAATGAATGGAAAATTTATAATTAGACATCTGTTCGCAGGGGTTTCAGAAAATGGAACATAACCTGAAAAATGCAATACATTTCATGTGCAGGAAGTTATGAGCAATGAAACTTAATTTATTATTTTCCTTTTTAATTTAAGTGAGTTGAGGATACTCTTAAACACGGCGAAACGATAATTTACACATATGTTTTCATAACGAATTGCTGTTAATTACAATAATGGCATTTTATATGTTATCATGCATACAATGTAATAATTACACATTTACAATGTTACTGTAGTACACTCACTACACTGTGGACTACATAAACAAAAGAAACACTACTACAGTGACTCTCGCGGTGAACAGCCAACTGTGCCATAACATAGATTAAGAAAGAACTTATTGCCTTCTAAATCGTAATATAAAATACAAAGTTTTATTTTGGTGTAAGTATTAATGGAAGCTTTCTTTTTCTTTTGGTGTCTTAATCGATTAAACTTCAAATAAATAACAACTTGGCTATATTAGCTAAATTTCGGTAAAATGTGCAATTATTCTCTTTTCCATTGCAACAATTTAATTAATGTAAGTCTACGTATTAAAATGTCAAGTTCTTCCACATTATTTCATGTTAGGTACCTTAGGAGATGAAAACATAAGTTCAGAACAATCAATGCAGTAGGGTGTAGGGTGGTAGGTGAGCAATGATGTCATGGCCGCCTTCTTAGATAAAATTGCAGCCATATTGGATAATGTCATCAAAATCTTTTATGAATTCATTACAAGTGTCTAATGATGTCATCAAAATTTCGGATGACATTATCAAAATTTTCCAAAATTTAAAAATACTCAAAATATTCCAAAAATTTCCAGTTTTAAAAAAAGGAAATCACAAACGCGAAAAAATACAAAATTTCGAACATATTCCAAACTTTTAGATTATTTCCAAAATTAAAAAACTAAAATATTAAAAACTTTTACAAAATTTAAAAATTACAAAATATTAAAAAATTAATAAAATCGGAAATATTCTACGATTTGAAAAAAAGCCATAGTTTTAAATAAATTAACAATTTTCTAAAATTCAGACAAAATAAGCGAAAAAAATACAAAACTTCGTACGTGTACTCCTATTTTTTTTTATATTTCAAAATTTAAAAAATTCGACACTACTTTTAAATTTTTCAAAAATTAAAAATCCTAAATATTTTAAATTAAAAATTTGGAAATATTTGAAATTTAAAATAAAATAAAAATTTCAGAAAAATTAAAAAAATTCGTAAATTAAAAAAAAATAAAATTTAAAATTAAATATAAGATTTTCGAAACTTAAAAAATTTTTAAATAAAATATACAATTAATACTTTGTGAAAAATTCAAAGATTCGGAAAAAAAAACAATAAATAACTTTTCACCTTTGACTGTGGCATCCAGCTAGCTTACCTACCACAATTTGACAGTCATTTGTTCACATCACCTGGGAGCAGCAATCGTTTTACTAGTATCTGGGAGCAGCCGTATTTATATTGGGAATGCTCGGCAATCTTCGGCTAACATTTCTTTACGAGTGACTTGACTATGCTCAGGCACCCTCGCCGACCATCGGCTCGGAAGCCATATTGGTATTGGAAGTCAACCCAAGCCCTCAAAACGGCTGTATGACCCGTATGATCATGGGTCGATCCGCATACTCAAAGTAATTAGATGACTCCGAATGTCATGGTTCAAGCCACATCCTCAAAGCTGTTAGATGACCCTGAGGGTTAAGAATCGGATTGAGGACAAGAACTGGTAATCAAAATCAATCGACATTATTTAAAATTTATTTAATTATTTTTTTAAAATTACTTTTCATTAAGTTACTTAAGATTTGCTTTATTGGAATCTTTTATAAACTGCGCATCTGTGTAAAGAATTGATTCATGTAATTTGGAAATGTTTATTCTTAGATATCAACCTAATATAATTTACCCCTCCCAAACATAATTGGTCCTAGACTATATACATGTTCAAAAATAAATAATCTTTGCAGTTTTATATTAATAAGATAAATTTATGAGTAAACAAGAAATGAAAATCTTGGTAATTTTACTTAAAAGAGAAGTCTAAAGTGACAATTCTTCGCTATAAAATGTTCTCAATTTTGTTGGAGAGTTGGCAAAAAGTAGTTTAAAAAATTATTTAAATATATGCTTTTTTTTTTTTTTTTTGCAAAAACTTTGTTTAAAAAACAGGACGAGGCTCAGAAAATTAAAACTTTTCATTTATATTCTTTGCCAACATCTTTCTTTAATTTCCAGGTATAATCGTTTTTGTTTACTTTACAATTACAGGTATTATTTTAAAAAATTCGCATTTGTTCGTTTAAGAGGGTGATTATTTTGATTACCCCTATATTTTCATATTCAGTACAGTGTTTTTTTAACATAATTTCTAATTACTCTTTGTGAGTTTTTATATTCGAATATTTCAGCCACGTCTTTAGCATTAAACCAGGGTTCAGTTTTTCATCAATAATTATTAAAAATTCTACACAACAGTGCTAAGTTTATTTTTAATGTCCATAATATTTGATTTTTAATTTCTTTACTGTACAATGCTTTTGAATTCGATTAATTTTGTAAGTAATTATAATGGTTTTACAAATTTTTAAAATGTTTTAATAAATAATGTTTTAATTTTTTTTAAATATTTCTATTATGGTTTTATTAATTTTTAATTTGGTAACGACCCCATGGTAATATATCAATCCCATTTTCAAGAATTAACCTCTTATAATCTTCAGTACATAATGGTATATTTTGAGATTCAGTTGAAAATATTTCGTGGTGTTTACTTTTTGTGTGATTCATATTTTTTTACAATATTTATTTGTATACCTTTTGCTCTTTTTTTAACACCATCTTCAACATTTATAGTGTACATTTTTAATTTCAAGCCAATAAATTCTTGCATTATTTTTTCGTTGTATTTATCTATCATTATCCCAAAAACTTTTATGAGTTTTTGTGGCACATTATAAACATTTTTTTTTCATAGTCACTTGCATCTAAATGTTGAAAAATTCCTAAATTATACAATAAATTAAAGAATCAGTATCTGTATTACACAATTAATTATTTTTTTCGTAATTTGCTTTCAGAGCATTAAAGTGAATATAAAACGTTAAAGTTTCTGATATACTCATTCCAACATAAATTGGTTTACTGAAACATATTTTTTTTTTGCGTATGTATTGCAGCTAATGGTTCAGTAAATAAAGTTTTGTCTTTCAAATTTGGTTTTGAAATTTATTTTTTTTTCTATTTGTTCATTATTTGTACATCATCTAATATCAATGTTATTACTTACATTTTCCATGGTTTTTCTAAAAAAAAAAATTATTCATTAATTTACAGAAATATTTTTCAAAACTATTTTTAGCACTTGTTTGCATTTGCGCGTTTAAATTGATATATAATTTCATCTAAATCGATTGTTCAATTTCTAAAACACTGTCGCCAAGATTATTAATTTTGAATGTATTACAAACTTTTTCAGTAAATTTATAATCTTCTTAAAAAAATCAGTTTTACTTAAGTTACTGTAAAATGTATTCTTGTGGTAATTACATTTCATGAAATTTTTCTTCACAATCCATATAAACATTATGATAAACACTTTTTGGTGACCTATTCAAGTTGATATTTTAAAATATGTTTTAATGTTTTTCATTTTTGAAAAATCTTGAACTGAAAATGCTCTTGTACAATTGTCCTTGTGTTCCATAAATTCATTTCTGAGTTAAAATTTTCTTTACAACAACTACAAACATATTTAATTAAGTTTTAGGATTGTGAATCTAAACTAGATGCCATACATTTTAAGGAATCAATAAATCTTAAATTTACTCCTTCTTTTATGTGTTTTGTAATCGAAATATTTTTTTTCATTGCTTTGAATCAAATCAATTCTGTTTTAATCTTCATGATTTCCACGAACTTTAATAAATAAATATACATCATATCCAGACAAATAATAAATCTATACGGGAACAAAATTTGGAATTTGATTTTTTTTATAAGTTATGAGAAGCACCAAACAATTTTCCAGTTAAGCGATCATGATCTTTTACGACATCTCTTCCATATATAATGCATATATAATGCATGTTATGTTTAATGTTTTCATTTTCCTTAGTTGTGTCCACAAATTTTTAATTTTTTAAATTTCTCATTATTTTAACAGAACATAGTTTGAGTTATAACTTTATAAATGTTTTAGCCTATTAGCTTAACATTTTTTTTTGTTTGTAGAACCTATGGAACCATTTTGTTACTTTGTGTATGCTGATCTTATTTTATTCTCCTATTGACTGCTGTTTGCATGATACGCTTATTCTGAATTTCATTATCACATTACTTTACGATTCATGTGTAAACAACTTACTCATAACAAAATATTATTTAATCAATCATTAATAGGTCCCGATATAGACTACAATTTTAAAAATAAGTGTTGCCTGTGAAACTTTTGCCCTGACAAGTTTGCCTGTAAAGTTTTTTTCTATTTTACTTTATGTTATTTTCTTCAAGTCTTTTTTATTTTCTTCGCTGTAATTGTTAATTTTATCAATTTTTTCGTATTTTAACCTGGTTTTGACTCGTTTCTCTTCCTAATCATTTATTTGCAACGTGCGATGTCCTAGTGTACACAAACGCAGGGATTTGAAACACAGTTAAACGCATGTAAACTTAACTAATCATTCCATAAAACCCGATTCCTGGGAATAATTGAAGTCTTGAGTCTTAGCAGTCATTGAGAGAGGCTAGATCTTCTGTTCTCCGAAGAAAAGACAGACACAAAAAAAAAAAAAAGACAGGAAAAGTGGATAGCAGACATAACTTCGTTTTCTCCCACTTTTCTTCCTGGTGTACAAACAACAAGAACAGCCGTCCTGAATTCTTAGTAGGTTGGGCATGTTGCGAGAATGTAAAAACATTACAAAATAAAATGGCCAGAGAAAAAGAATTGGACAGTTGTGTAAGAGAAGGAGGAAGGTAAGTTGTGAAACAAAAAAGGGGGATGGTGAGAGAATCGGGGCGAAGAGAATGTGTAAGAATGTTGGAAGTTTGCTCTAACGAACAGCGTAAGACGGTGGAATCGATAACAAGGGGTGAGGGATGGGATGGTAAGGTGGGGGTTGTTCTCTCCTTGGCAATGCAATTACCCGGTTAAAGATACAGGAGGCGTAAAGAAACGCCCCTTTCTTCAGGCTCGTGTAGCGCGGTGTTGAGGGGGTGTTGGAGAGTTAGGGGAAGACGAGGGTAGTTCGCACTGCCAACACCTCCTGCACACAGACAAGATCGGCATACAAATATAGCATTAACACCGCCGGTAAAAATGGCCGTATTTCTGCTCGCTGCGTCAGAAGAATGGTAATGTCGTGTGTATCGTGATCGCAAACACCTATATGACATCGGCGCGGCGGTCACAAATCACGCACAGAACAGTTAGGTATGCGGAAATGAAACAGCATTGAGTCGGTCAGTTATTTGGCTGCATGAGGCTCTGGACCAGGATCTTGTGCCTCTGGCGTCTGTGTGGTGTGGAAAATACACAATTGTTTAGGATTGGTTATGAAGTAAAGATGATGATAAGCTAATTGTTTCCCGCCATATTGCTGAAGAGCGCCCTCTTGAATTGCTAGCTAGTGCTGCTCGAGTTCGCCCCACATTTGGTAACTTTGCATACACTTTCTTAACCTTTCTGTGTCCGTGGTTATAACTGAGATCACATGTGGCTGCAGCGACGAGCGGGAAATCTACAAAACTACGCCGTAACCCACAGGCGCTCACCGGGAATGTTCGAACTGTTCTACGAACCCCATTTGTTGCCGGAGTCATACTGGTTACCTAAAGCTCGGTTATATTTCTCTCCTTACAGTTTGATTAAGCCTGTTTGGCTAGATTATGTTGTTAACTAACGGGGAATCAATATTCATATTATTATTGATAGAGACGCGTAAATATAGTGTGTACATTTGAGAATGAACTCCTTGAAATGTGAGTTACTTTCATGATTGGATGACCATATTTATGGATTCATCATTAATGTCCCCAAACAAACAGCAAACAGTCTTGCTGGTATTACTACCGTGCTATCTCGTCAGATATACAACTGGCCAGTGTGGAAGAGAGGTAAGTATTTATTGCAAGACAAGCGGTGTTAGATCCGACTAAGTGATATTAACAAACTTGCCAAACACTACAACATTTATTGTGTTTCTGTGACTGAGGTCGAGTTACTGGAAACGTCGTCCTAAACCTCTTGCACGCGGCACGTAGAAGAGGACGGCATCCCAGTCGTGAATATCCAGTGCTACAGTGGCAGAGCACAGTTAATTCGTGTCAGAATTGTGACTGGATTCATATATCTGTGGTGGCCAATGAAATAACTACATTCTCTAATGTATACGGATGTGTTAAGTCCAATCCAAATGTCCATTATACAGCGAGATAGCATGGCCTCTACACATTAGATAACACGGATGTCGCTAGTTAAGAAATATCCTAAATTTCATTGGCTACACCAGCACTTCGGTGGCTGTTAAGGGCATGGACCCGAGTTTCTTCGCATTTAACAACTATTTTTTAAAACATAAATTGGAGCCGATATCGTAAAATCGCTTCGTAACTTCGTTATGACTGATTTAAACTGCATACTCAAATTTTGTCGAATCAGAAAACTGCAAAATAGTTGCTAATTAGTTGATTAACGAAATTTCCTTTTTAATTGATAAATTAGCTGTACTCGTCATACAGTTTGTCTCGAAAAATTACATTGCATAGAAGTACTAATTTGAAGCAAAGTTACGAAGCAATTTTACGATATCGACTCTCGTATGGATTAAAATAATAATTCTTTCGAAAGCTGAGAAACTCGGGCCCAAGCCCTTAAGGCTGTTCCAAGGCATTGTCAGATCGACATGTCAGTAATTTCAATTTGATAGGTCAAAAGTGGCTCGCATACCTTCCACGAACACGTGGAACACGTCACAGAACGCGTGAACTTGCTATATTAGCCACCGCGCTTCAGAATATCTCACACTCGCCTCTGAGCGTTGCTGAAGGACAGGTTTACGTTGCGCTCCCCTCCAAGCGATGACAGCGCTCAGCGTATTGGAACAGCAGTGGTGGTAAACTTTGGTACTATGTAGTCCCTGCTGTCTGTCCTCAGCTGTCACATGGCGAGAGTGAGGGTAGGTAGGCTCGGTCACAGACGACTCGGTCCTTGAAGGGAGGAGTGGGGGAAACTCGTCAGACCACTTTGCACAGTCTGGCCTGTGTGTTCACTGCGATTTCGTTTTCAAGCTTCTAGCAGGGGTTAGGACGTGGGGGTGGGTGAGCCGCTCTACGACAGTGCATTTCTTCCGACGACTCTACCAATAATTGTACAGAACTCCTTTAAAATTTTTACGTGAAATAAGAAGTACATTTTCGCAATCGATGTTGTATCGTAGACAAAGTGGTCACATGACCAGATTTTGATGAATTACAACTGGTGACTATTTTTTATCAAGCCAAAGATTGAATATCTAACAGATCACGAATTACACTCCACATTAAATTTCAAAATACATTCACATTTATTAAAGTGGTAAGGAATAAGTAGTCATTTCTACTGTTCGCAGAACTGATGTTAATTACAGTGTTGTATACTGTTAAATCACTGTTTACCGATATTACCTTAAATATTATTTCTTTTTAACTTATGATTTCCTCATTGGCGCTTGCTTAGTAAATGCACATTTCAATTTAGTTATTACTACACTGAAGTGTTGCTACGAACGCTAAACAAGCGACTGGCAGAGCCCGGGAAATTCGCGGATTCACTGACCAGTAGGCTAGTCTCCAAGAATGTACGTTTTCTCAAGAAGACAGCAGCTGCTCATTAGCTGCTCGCTTCCACGGTAAAATGGGCAAGTGATAAGTTACATTTTTTTTTGGGCTCAGCGATATTCAGAAGGTGTCCAACAAGTCATGGACCAATTGCGAAAGTGACACGAACGTGTAGTTGCTGGAATTCTAGCTTGTGTCGAAAAAAAAACGCGAATTTTTCAGGGCCCTAGTGATTGGCCCTGACATCCTAATTATATCATACAACTTACAAAATTAGAAACCAACGAAAGTACTATTTCGTGCGCAGGACATTCTCATAAGTTCAGCTGAAGAGTGACTTAACACTTTCTCGTCTAGCTAACAACCTGTGATAGTCCCATTGCACAAATTCTTCACATATTTCATCAATATTTCAAAGATGAAGCAAAGAATATAATACTATTTTTAACAGGAAAACTTACAAAGAAGTTGGAAGCGTACACAGTTTACCCTTGCCTTCATGTCAACGCAATACGTAACAAAATGTTGACATTAGATACTATTGCGTTGTTTAAAATTCAGCAACCGATATTCAATAAAGTATGCTCTCGGGTAGCAGTAGGCAAGTGGCAGGCGATTATTATGAACATATCAAATTACTTTTTTGATTCCATCCTATATCATGCATCAGCTCTAACTGTAGTGAAGTCGATGTAGTGTACCAATAATTTTTGTAAGTTATGTGATGTCACATGTGTGTAAGACTAATAATTACTTGGTTATGAAATTATTATCAACTTGTTTGATACAATCTACTTTCAAACTTAAGGTCGCGTGCGTTTATTCATATTATATGAGATATATTTCGTTAGGATGGTTACAAAAGACGGATACAATCTTTGGGGAATATACCCTATGCATGAAAATGATGTATATTCTTTTATTATGCGATTTATGACATTCCGTAATAAGTAAAGGAGGTAATCAATTTTACAATCGTGAAAATACACTTGAATGTTTTGTTTACTCAAAATAAGAAATATATTGAAAACTATTTAAAATATATCCTTAAACTCGTTTATGTTAACAGAATCTTTAACATGTAAAGAAACCAACCTTAAAACATTAACATAACAGAGCAGCTCCCTTTTTATTGCTTAGAACTAGTTTTGCCATGAGTTTGGTGAGCACTGTAGCGTATGATATATATATTTTTAATAACAGGCCCTCATAAACAGAAAGAAATATTGCTGCCAATGCATAGCATGCTTAGTTCACGAATGAATAAAAAAAATAGTATAATGAGATGTGCGACAATCGTACAATAAATATTATGTAGACAAAGCTGCTGTTTTCTGCCATCCGTATTATTTTAAGAGTGCAAGTCTTTGGAATAGATTCTTTGTAGATTGAAGTTATACTGTACATTACATCAGTATGCGGTAAAAACTTTGTTAAATTTTTAGTATTTAAATAGTTTAAGTAATATTGCATAATGAAAGGTTCAAAATAAATGTTCACAGTCATTACAGCTGCATTATAAAATCGTACCTAATTTTTCGTAAGGAATAACCCCTGAATTTTATCCCTATTAAGGAAACCAAAATTATATAATTACATTTGATGTAACGATTAAATGATACTTTGCGTCTGTAAGTCTAAACATTACCAAAGTACAAATACTACCTAATTTCATAGTTAAATGGGCCTGCATTTTAGCATTTAAGGAATTATAATTTTTAAACTGAAGCTATTCGAGTGTTTTTTCGATAAAATTAAATGCGAGATATTTGGATTCTGAAAACGGAACCAATGTAATGCTTTTATTTTGCAAGGAGCAAGAAACCAACCGCTTTGATTTCGCAAGGGTTTAGCGCTCCAAAGAATGTTGTTTCAGTAAAATGATGATTGCAGTACGCATAACTTAGTGTTGTTTTTCACATAGCATGTGTTTTATAGATTTCAGTATTTATTTGATGTCTTAAGAGTATGTTAATATACATGGTTCTGATTCAGAACTATATAATGTTGTGCAGCTTCAAATTAGAAGATATTAATAACTTTCTTGATATTTAAAACGTTATTCAAACATACGCCACAAATTTTAAGCGAATTCTCATTTGTATGCTCGTTGCATAAAGTTCTTAAATTTAAGAAATGTTATTACAAAATGCATGTTTTATAAAGGCTATGTTCAATTAAAGTCGTGGTTGGAATTCCTGTAATATATTTATAACTACAATCATTTATTCTTTCACTGTGCTAAGTAATCTAGATTCACTTCTTCGTTTTCGTAGAGATGTTGAACACACCCTTTGACACTTTGTTACGAACCATGCAGTGCGAAGCATTGCTGGTTCTAACATCCAAAATGGAACTGTAACCAGGCCACTCGGCCAGGAATTAATAATATTCAACACGTAGTTGCTACAAGCGTCAAGGATAACCTCCCCACTCCGACAGCGACACAAATTGCCACACAGGACAAAATACAGGCCCGTAGCCAGGTGGGGACCAAGTCGGGCTACGCCCGACCTAGGTTAATTTTTGCGCGACATATCATAGTAAGATAGACCTATACACTTCTGCAGAAATAGCTGATACACAGGCAAACTAGCCCCTCCTGGGCAATGGTTCGCCCGATCTGAAATATTTTTTTAGCTACGGGTCTGACACAATATAGGGGTGTGTCCTTGTCCGTCTGCAAGCCAACGCCACCTGGGACACATCACCTTCAAGATGCACCACGACGCCAACCTATGACGTTGCCGTTCGTCGTGTCCGATCTAGCACATCAACCTCGACAACATTAAAGGTGGGACTGTCGTTGTAACTAACTAAGTGGCTCATAAATAATCTTTTAAACGAAACTCTTTAACTTAAATATTTATTCAAGCCTCCCTCCGCGAATAACCTTCTTAAATGTAAATGTAATTGTATAAATGTATTATAAATTAAAATACAGTTCCTAAAACCTAATTGTGCTCATTTCAATAGTATTTATAACAGGAACAATTTTTGTACTTTACGCGAACAACCTCAAATAAATAATTTTATTCGTAAATCGTAACAACTTGCATTATATTCAGTGTAGGTCTAATGGGGATGAGAATTTTTCTTTTCAATAATAAAGTGTACCGTACGTTGAGCACTG
>PNEQ01128381.1:7328-23233 GCA_003012365.1 Medauroidea extradentata
ATATATATATATATATATATATATATATATATATATATATATATATATATATATATATATATATTATATACGTGACCTTGTTCATACAACATCGTTATTCACTTTTTTTTTTCCTGTTTAGTACATGTCAGTTGGTTTTAGTATAGCGCTCATAAAACCGTAAGATGTAAATTTTGACGTTTACGAGTCATTACGCAAAAACTATGGGAGACAACAATGATTTCAATACAGCAAAATTTAGTCATAATGTCTGAAATAAGAAAATAGTATCTGGTATAGATGTAAAAATATGACGATGAAAATTGCTGTACAACGTACCCTAAAGACAGTTGTAGTTGAACACATTCTACAACCATATTTGATCTAGTTTTTAAAACTTAACTGTTTTTGAGCTCACATACGTAAACCAAATAAAGTCAACGTAGGCCTACCGTTTAACTTCAACTAACATAAAACTGAAAAAGTAGTATATTGGAGCTACCGTCACTTAACCTGAAGTGAAGTCCTCGTCCGGCGCATGTTCGGTGTAGTAGCACGTCACCGTATTCTTTTTTATGCGAAACCGTTTTAACTTATTGATATTATGTTTGTCTACGAAAAGAACATACACTTGAAACTGTGTTCCACGTTTTTAAAAATTCTGGGCACTTGTTAGAAACATGATTTTCGGGCTCCTTAAAATGACTAAACACAATTTTTTTTTTAAATACAGCTGTAACTCCGAAAACGCCACCTGAATTCTTAAAGTGCAAATGTAGATGCATGCGTTGGTCTTACTTTCTTACTATTAAAAAATAAAATGGTAATGTCACCATAGGAAAAAAAAACTGCTAGGAAAACCTTGCGCGACTATTTGACGCGCTATGAATGGAGGCGATATGCTTGTCGTCCAGGGTGGAACTCTGGCTTTTATCGCTCCGCTGTTCTCACTCGTCAAGTGTGGAACTTTAAAACCTGCGAAGACTTAAGTTTGTGCATTTGCGACAGTTTATGTATAATATTGCAACCCACTCAGATTTGTTTTCTAATTTAATAATAATATACGTAGACTTAAACATGCATGTTGACTTAATTTAACTGATGCAAAATGTCGCACAAAAACCAACTACATTTGTTACGCGTCATATTTGCCTCGAAATAAACAGCCAATAGGGGAGTGCAGCGTAGAAGAGGTGCGGCGAGAGGCCTTTTAAGGGTCTCCCTACCTGCCCTTCAAATGCGTTGCAGCGAGTTACGACTATTCTCTTTTTGACGAAACTAATTAACGCACATTATATCTGTATATCTACGAAAATAACACACACTTCAAACTTTGTCGCTATAGTTATAAAAATTCGGCACGTTTAGGCCTATTAGAATCATTTTTTCGCGGGCCCCTTAAAACGGCAAAAAGTGGCTTTTCCAGACTGCCGTATATGGATAGTTAACAATCGAATTCGAAAAACACAAGTATAGAAACAATCGCTAGACTTTGTACGCTGCCCATAAATAAAATAATGTGGTCACCGCTTACAGTCCTATAGGAAAAAGGATAATAGTAAAGCACTGCACGCCATCTAAGGGGCTTGCGCTGAAAGGCGATAATGCATTACATACGTGGGTTAGTGGTAGCCTTACCGCTCGTGCCTCACGCACACAAACGTAACCTATCTAGGATTCTAGGGAGGCCCCTTAAGGGCGCGGTCTACCGCAATTTTCATCGCCATTATTTTATTTTTTATTTGTACCAGATATTTTTTTCTTATTTTCGACACAAAATGTGACTAAATTTGGCTTTTATGAAATGTTTTTTTTTATCTCTCATAGTTTTTGCGTAATGGCTTGTTAAAGTCATATTTTTGCATATTTCCGTTTTAACGACTACACTAAAACCAACCGATATACAAAAAAAAAACAGCTGATAAAGATATTGCAGGCTACAATGACATGCTCATAAAATTAAAGAGTTAAAGTTATTTTAATTTTAAAAAAATGTTGAAACCAAAAAATAAAAATTTAAAATATTCAATATTTTTTAAAAAATTCAAATTATTCATATTTTTTAATTTTATGAGCATGTCATTGTAGCCTGCAATGTCTTCATCCGCTGTGATTTTTTTGAGTTTGGTACATCAGTTGGTTTTAGTGTAGTCGTTAAAACGGAAACATGCAAAAATATGATTTTAACAAGTCATTACGCGAAAACTATGAGTGATAAAAACATTTCATAAGAGCCAAATTTAGTCACATTTTGTGTCTATAATAAGAGAAAAAATATATGGTCAAATAAAAAATAAAATAATGGTGATGAAAATTGCGGTAGACCGCGCCCTTAACAACGAGGTATTTAGAGCCAATAATAGTGAAGGAACCAACACGACAGCCATGCCCTAGCTAGGAGTCGAACCTACGACATCTCGCACCGTAATATGGCGCCTAACAGACTACACTACGGAGGCCGGCTGAAGCACAGAAGAGGGGCGTTTCTGAATTACGCACTTATTAAACGTGTTCAGAGTAAATGACAATCAGTCAAGAGAGGAACAAGTTTGGTTTGCTTGTAACCTGTACATGTTCGATGTGAACGAGTTTTAGCGCCTGAGTAAAAACGGCCTAAATCCAATAAAATAGCAATAATAATGCTAACGGGGCTGTGCCAACGGGAGGCGAGGGCGGTACGTTCCCTCTCCCCTCCCTTGAGTAAACCTGAGAGGGAGGGGCAAATAAGGTGTCTTCCCCCCCTCCCTAATTTCTTTTTCAAATTTTCCCATTTTTTTCGCCTACTTCCCCAGATTTAAATTATAGAATGACCTCGGTTTATTTGTGTAGTAGGAAATAGGAAAAATATAGACGGTCAAACCTAAAGTATCAAATCACACCGTAAAATATATTTTAAAAATATTTTTTATGTTTTATTCGCCACCTCCTCCCTACTCCCTGACAAGTTAGCATGTTCCTGAATGCTAATGAAAACGTTTCACTTTATCGGTCGGCTTTTGCCTTGCAAGAAGCTTAGCTGTTGTGTCAAACGGTGCGTGCATTCCAGTTCGCGACGGGTTAGTGAACGGGAAAGTTGTTATCTGTCGACTGAGTACAGCGAGGAGCTCGTGGTATTTACAAGTGATACCATATCTGCGCGAGGCTCAACCCGTGTTTGCTACAAAGGTCCCCAGTGTCAACTGCAGAGTTCGCTTACTTGCCGGGTGCGTGGGTTGCTGTGCAGTTACCGCCGGAAATGCACGTTATAGGCTTACCCGCTATACAGTACCCACGCCCACGAGACCAGGGTTAAGGGTGCCGCCTACCCACGCGTGAGAGGCTCAAAAGCGACAGAGTAATAAGGTCGACCTTGAAGCGCGCATCAAATGCCGCGTCGCCTCAACGAGCCAAGCGGTGAACTATCGTGCAAGGTTCCCACTGAACTGTTTTTACAATGGGACACTAAGCGGTGACTATTATTTTATTGGTTGAAAGTTTGCAACTAAGTTCAGTGCAGGTCGCAATCTGAGTTTCACATACATTCTGTTAGTACATTTTGAAGTATGGAAGTCTGAAAAGCCCGTTTTTAGCCTTGTTGGAGGGCTTAGAAAATGTGTTTTGAATAAGCGTGGCGTCTTAACAATGAGGTTCCGACCTTATCTGAAGTTTGTTTTATTTTCGTGCGTTGGCAAAGTGGGCACACGTGGAATATTTTCGTAGAAAAAACCTGTTTACGAACACACTGCAACACATTTGAAGCGTTGGGCCTTCGATCAGTGTGCAGAGATTTAGCCGTTACTAGATAATTCGAAAACTACTCAGTGTACATGACTGATGCTTGCTTAGGGATAACATTTAAAGAACATTACACGTGTGCATACTTGTTTCAAGTTCACCACTATCATTAAGCGTGTTTTCTATCGGCCAATATTGGCTGAATGGGTGTTTTTACGGCTTTTTATTTTTAAGATATGTAAATCTGGCCGCAGTATCTTTTAAAAGGTGATATTACGTCGTAAAATGACTGTTATCACTAAATGTCTCATAAAGGCGAGTTATCGACGTGAAGACTGCACGCCAGTTCAATGACTTGCGCCTAGAGACTAGGGTGAGGCATGTTGCACGTGCCGCCTCGTCCTTACTGCTTCCACACTTCTAGACCTCGCACGTGCAAACTACGTTTATTCAGACGGCCACTTAACTGACATGACACGATTCGAAGTTTACTGTTTCAAATAAGTAAATTGTATTATTTCCGAGGTAAATTACTAATTGTATTATGTTATGTCTCAGTGTAACACCAAATTTACTATACTGTTAAAAGTTGCGGGCTAGGTACGTTTGGGGATGGAGGTCTTTGATAAAATAAAGAAAATAAAGCTAACCTAGTTTATTTAACAACTGTATATACAAAAAAATAACTTATGTCTATAATGATTTTCCGCAGTAAATGTCAATCAGAACAAATAACTACTATTTACATAAAGGAAAAAAAATACATCTACATAAGTTCTCTGTATATGGAAAGGTTACTAGTCACCCACAATGGTGGACCCAATGAAAGAGTACCGAAGACTTTTTTCTGGCCTAGAAACACCTTCTTCCTACTACTTGCTGCGGTCACACTCGCTGGACACCGTCGAACACTCGTCACTATCACTTGAGATCGCACCAGGCACCTGCCAGCCAAAACTCTCCCGCTCCTGCTGCAGCTCCCCCTTATATACCCACACCTACATCTCGAATTATCTTTACAAGTCTCTGTTCTCCAACCTTCTGTAGTTTCGGACAGTATCTCTTCCGTCGCTGGGGTTATACCAGCTGTCCTTCTTGAAATGTCCTTTTAAGGTCCCTCCGATCATACCTCGTTTTCATCCGGTCGCTGTTGACTCTAAATGTTGCTGAGCGAAGTCATGGACTGTTCCCAATTTGCGACGCAGTTCATCAGCATACACCATCGGTGAAGCAGGCTGCTCTTCTTCTGCTGGTCTCCTAAACAATAGATCACTTGGAAGACGAAACTCTCGCCCTAACAACATCTTCGAAGGTGTTACCCTTGTGGCTTCATGGACAGCTGACTGATATGCAAGGAGAAACAGGGGCACCTTGGAGTCCCAGTCCTTTTGATTGTCGGCTACAAAAATGGACAGATATTGTTCCAAGGTACGATGTAACCGCTCGACCATCCCATCCGACTGAGGATGCAAAGGAGTAGTCCGTGTCTTCTTCATTCCCAGAATTTTGGTCACTTCCTGGAATAACTTTGCTTCAAAGTTGCGGCCCTGGTTAGAGTGAAGTTCGAGTGGCACTCCAAACCTTGAGAATACATGCTCCACTAAAGCATCGGTCACTGTGCTAGCCTCTTGGTTAGGTATTGGTATGACTTCAGGCCACTTGGTGAAGTAATCTTGCGCCACCAATAGGTACCGATTCTTCCTCTCAGTCACTGGCAAGGGACCCAAAATATCTACTGCCATCCTCTCGAACAGGGCTCCGACAGTATACTTCTGAAGATGACCACGCCCTCTAGTTCTTGGTCCCTTTCTTGCTGTACAAGCATCATATGTTCGGCACCACCTCTCGACGACATCCCTGCAATGTAGCCGATAGTATCGCAATCCAACTTTGTTGAGAGTCTTATTAACTCCAAAATGTCCTCCAGCTGCTGAACTATGAAGTTCCTTCAGCACCTCTGGAACTCTTACTTCTGGGAGTACCAGCTGTAGGCATGTTTATTTGCCTTCTGCACTTTCCCAGTTCCGGTACAGGACACCATTTCTCAGAGATAGAGAATCCTATTGTGCCCAATATGCCTTAGTTGTAGTACTTTGATCAGATAAATCGGCCCACTCTGGGCGCTGGCCTTTTTCCTTCCATTCTAGTATTGGCCCAAGAGCAGGGTCCTTTCTCTGATCTTCGCCAATCTTTTCATCGCTCCATGGATAAGGTTCATTGCCAGTTGTGAACTCTTGGATTCTTGTTATCCGAGCAGTGGGTGTCTTCCCAGACTTCCCTTCTTGGCGATCACAATGAAAACACATTGGCTCGCATGGCCTCCTAGACAGTGCATCAGCATTGTTGTGTAAGCGCCCAGGTCTGTGCTGTATTTCAAAATCGTACATTTGAAGGTGCTGCATCCACCTAGCTATCTGTCCTTCTGGGTTTTTGAAGTTCAGTAACCAACGTAATGATGCATTATCTGTTTGTAAAATAAAATGCCTTCCATATAAGTAATGGTGAAAATATGAAATAGACTTGACCATTGCCAGGAGCTCCCTGCGAGTTGCACAGTAATTTCTTCAGACTTATGTAACACTTTGCTGAAATACTCTAATGGTCTCTATTTTCTATCCTGGATCTGTGACAACACAGCACCAATCCCCACATCGCTCGCATCAGTGTCTAAAATGAACTGTCCATCACTACGAGGATAACCTAGGACAGGAGCTGAAACCAAAATTTCCTTTAATTTTCTGAATGAGGATTCTCAATCGGGGGTCCAGTAAAATTTTCTTTTAGTCTCAGTAAACTCATGTAATGGCTTTGCTATTGTGGCGAATCCATTCACAAAACGTCGATAGTAAGCACACAGCCCAAGGAAACTTCTTACTTGAGTCCGATCAGTTGGATGTGGCCAATCTCTAATTGCTTTTGTCTTCTCTGGATCTGTTTCTATCCCTTCAGCGGACACTACATGTCCCAAAAATTTCACTTTCCTTTGGAACAAATTACACTTTTTGGGAACTAGCTTCAAATTAGCTGCTGTTATCCTCTGAAGCACTGAATCAAGATGTCAGGTGTTCATCAAATGTCTTCCCTGTAACCACAATGTCATCTAAATAAACCTGACAAATATCCAAAAGTCGTTCAAATGTTGCTGGAGCATTGCATAGTCCAAAAGGCATGACCTTGAATTGCCAAATTCCTTTCCCTTGTACAGAAAATACAGTCTTCTCTCTATCTTTCGGGGCTAATTCACATTGCCAGTAACCAGTTTTCATGTCCAAGGTTGTGAACCACTGGGATCCACACCACACTATGCAGAGTCTCATCTATCTGAGGAAGTGGGTAGGAGTCTTTCCTGGTCACATCATTCAGCTGCCGGTAATCTACACAAAATCTTGTTGAACCATCTTTCTTCTTAACAAACACAACTGGAGATGACCAGGGGCTCTTCGATGGCTCTATCACATCAAGATTCTTCATTTCCTTCAGAATGTCAGCAACACCCTCATGTGCAGCAAGAGGTAGATGTCTAGGGGGTTGCTTGGTAGGTCTAGCGTCACCTGTATTAATATGTTGACATGCCACAGATGTCCTACTAAGATCATGTGAACCACATGAAAAAGCATTTTGATTCTTTATTAAGAGTTCTGCAATAGCATTCTCTTGTCTCCAGTCCAGGTTTTCCTTTGTCCTCTTCAGGAGTTCTGCAAGTGGTTCTGGCAGTGTATGCTTCACAAGATCCTCCCTTAAGACCTTTGACTCAGTGGTGTTTATCTGGGAAACCTGTTTACACAAGCTAATCGTTGCCCCCTCTTCAAGACGAATTGCCTTGTCAGTCAAGTTCATCATTCTGACAGGGAAATTATTTGATCTTGATGAAACCAATGTTCTGGCTATAAGTACTCCATCAGGGAGTTACTCCCTCTTCTCATAAGCTCGATTAATCCTAGGCGCCTTACAAACTGCCCTACACAGCGCCCTGGTATCACAATTTCGCTAGAAGCGGGCAACACAGTGGCCTGACAACAAACTACAGGGCAGCGGACTGGTGATGTTAATTCGGGTTTTGATATCAGTACCAACTCTGCTTGACCTACCTTCAAGACCCCCAGTCAGATATCGATGCAGCATCCTAGTTTACGCATAACATCTAGTCCCAGTAAACATGCATCTGCAATATCCACTATGTAGACTTCATGTTCTAACTCTAGTTCACCCAATTTTAGTTGCACACACTTATTTCCTTTTCCTGGTGTTGTCTCACCAATTACAGTGGTTAACATGCACACTCCAGTACTTTGATCATGTGATTGCTGGGGGAAAGGCCTAATGATGTCTGTTTCACCGAACGTACTCGAAGGAATTGTGGGGCCTTACCTCCTGCAATCACCGACCTTCGCCCCTCGAGACCAGTGTTTACATGTTTGCCGAATTTTTGAACTAATTGATTGGTCTCACTTGGCTCTCGGTCCTGGTTTCTTCGCTGATACTGTCGGCACTGGGCTCTCAGGTGTCCAGGTCGTCCACACTCCCAGCACTCTGGCCGCTTTCCAGGTCGAGGGCGGTGTTCCAAAGCACCAACTCTGCTGAAAATTATGCTAATTGCTGTCTTAATTTCCTTCAGGGTATTCTCGACGCTGTTTCCCTCTTCTTCGCTTGTTACTTTCGCTGTTCGCAGCACACGCCGATTCGCTGGCACCTGCCTTGCTGACTCGACTTCCAGTGCACGGGCTAGAGCATCTTGCATGGTACGAGGTGCTGCCAGGCATACTGCTTGTCGCACCTCCAAGTCTGCAATGTCATCGACAAAGAACCCAATTGCAAGCACATCTCGTGCCTCCTCTGGACACTCCTCAAGTGACAGATGGGCCAGTCTCACAATGTCTTTCCAAAGTTCCTGAAGTGACTCCCCAGGTCGCTGAAGTTGGGCATGGTGGGTATGTCGTAAATAGCAGTCCCCGAAGCGCAGCTCCAGGGCAGAAACTAACATAGAATACTCTAGGCGATGTCGTTCAGACAAAGATTGAAGTATACGGAGTGCAGGGCCCCTCAACACTGCTGCCAGGTAGTAGGCACGTTGTTCTTCTGTCCAACCATTCAGGGTTGCAACAATCTCATATTGGTGCTGATATTCATGCCATGGGGTTTGGCCATCATAAGGGGCTGGCTTGATTGTAACCCCCTTTCCAATCCCAGGCATGGCAACCTCAGCTGTATTCATGTTCTGTTGTAGTCCTACCGCCGATCCTGACATCGCAGAGCACCTCCCATCGTTATCCTGATGTCCTAGCTCTGGCCTTGTCGAGCCGCTATCCCGACACACCGATGGCTGACCACCTGCCTGTCGCTGTAGAAATTTCTCCCATTCCGTCCTTAAGACACTCGCCTCTTTCTGCAGGTCGTCTTTGACACTTCCGATTTTCTTTTCGACATTTTCATTAACACTGTCAATTCTATGGTCCACCAATTCACTGACATTGTCAATTTTTAGGTCCACCATTTGAGAAACACTTTCAATTTTCTTGTCCACGTACTCTATTTTCGTGTGCACTAGCTCACCAATTCCCTCCATCTTCTTGTCTGCATTTTCATTAACACTGTCAATTTTCCTATCAACACTGTCTATTTTCTTGTCTACATTTTCGTTAACACTGTCTATTTTCTTGTCTACATTCTCATTAACACTCAATTTTGGTATTTACACCGCTTATTTGGCTACTTAGTCCCTCTATTAGTGCTCGCAAACCCTCTAGTTCACTAGCCATAACATAGTGATGTGGAGCAACGGTAACACTTTGGACTCGCATGAGCTATGAACCGGGTTCGATTCCTGGCTTCAGCCATCTTGATTTTGGTTTTCTGTTATTTACTGCCATCGCTGGCTCTACTCCAGGCAGTTGCTAGGATGGTTCATTGTCATGGCCGATTCCTAGCCCAGTTCCTGTCATTGTGTGAAGTTGAAATTGTATTTAATGACCTTGTTTTCGACGAGACGTGAGGAAGAAATGAACACGTTGGTTTTGAATATTCAGTGGCAATATTCTTTTACGTGGGAAATTTTACTGATGGGCACTCGATCGTACGATCTCAGGTTTGTAAAGCACGCACACCAATAACTAAACTGATGCATCACTTGTAGAATTAGGAGACAAAACGTAAAAACAATGCGTGATGTTTACCGATACCGCACGCGTTTGTATTGCTGTATTTATGGCATTATCAAAAGAATTTAAGTGATTCCAATAACATTAACTTTTGTCATACTCAATTTATAAATAATGAACAACATACACATAATGTAAACACTTTAGAGTTTCAGAAATATAATGGTAACGCCATTGTACGGTCTGGTCTCTCGCGTGCCACCGGTTTTTGCCGACGTAATTATATTATATTTTTATTTTCGGGAGCGAATCTTAAACGGACCCTCTTAGGATAGTGGTTTTTAATTCAAATGAATGAATATTGGATTTATTTCTTAATTTCTTAGCAACAAATATGCACACAACTTCATCAGTTATTTATCAATCAAACACTGTTTTAACACTACTCTGTACTATTACAATAGTCATTACACAAATCAACACTTAACTCTAATACGATGTTACACTAAAACATTCATATATGGCACAGTTCTCTACATTACCAGCTTAGTCCTAGAAGATGGTGGACTGCTCACTGTTGATCATTTTCTTCGTACCGATGCGCTCCTTTTGGTCTGTAGCCACTGCACTGCGAAGCTACCCCAATGTTTCTCTTTGTCACTGTTGTAGCTGATACAGCACCACAAGTGGTGGTCATCTTCCTTGCAGTCTGTCGCCTCTCTGCAGCACGTCGACCACCACCACTTAGACGCGTCATTACTGCACCCGACACATCACAGGACAGGTGTTCATATTCTCTGCAATCTGTCGCCTCTCTGCAGTAGTGCGTGTTGTGTGACAAACCCATATCGCAACAGTAAATTCAACTACGTCATGTCGTGCCTCTACGTAGTGACAATACACGTTTTTTTGATACCACAGCTGGCGGATGCGACACTGTATAGCATGCGCAAAAACGCACGCAGTAAGCTAGTTTTTCCTTTTCAAGAAAGTGATTTTTTTAGTGCTGTAGGGTACAGTATTTTTTACACTTTATTAGTTTTCAGCACTTCGGTTTTGGTAACAAACCCCTCTGTTTCAGTAAGTCGCCTGCACGAGTTAGTACAGTCCGTTAGGGCGACGAAGAACAATTCATACTTCACTGCTTTTTAATTACCTGTGAAAATAGTTATTTCGGTGTAAACGTACCCGTATTACATCAAATCGGACACGCATGATTTCTAGAAAACAAAAATAGATAAGAGTAGTTTTAAATGTGTTTTCTTTTCATAGATAAAGATTTCGAACACACGTAGGCCCACTTCTTAAAAATATTCCCCCTAACACTCTGCAACAATGTTCAAGCACCAGATATTTGGGGCTCTTAATTTTCGATTGACTGATATAAACCGCTTATTGGAACTTAAAATCAACATATAATAAAAAAAATATTGTATTAAACAATTTTTCCTTATTTATTTCACCAGAAGCCTAATTTAATCTATGGTGAAAACAAATTACAGCGTCATAAATATTTCAATATAAACGTACCAGGGTACGTTTTCTCACGAAGTCTTCAATTTTATAGGATTGTTTATTTTTTTTTATATTTCTGTAGCAATTTTTAAAATTTATATGTATTTCAAAGAAATTTTCTTACTATATTTATAACCCATACTCTCTTAGTGCTCTTCATGTAGCATATTAAATCTTGTTTATTGTCCAGCATGCTTTAGAGTGGCTATGCGTTATGTATGGACTATCCGTCGTAAACTTGTACTTACATCCGAACACCATAAAAGGTAACTCAGAGTCTCTTGACGTGATGGGCATTCTTACGCCTAGTACACGTTGCCATCTTTCTTGTACAAGATGAACACCAACTTGTTCACCTCTACTTGTAGCGAACTTGTATCGTGAGAATGACCACCGAGTGTAGATGTAGTGTACAGATAAAGGCTTATACTAGTTAGTGCGAGAATTGTTATTTCGTTAATTTATTGTACAAGTCGAATATAAATGAACATTTGTATGCACAAGGGTTTTTTCTTAACGAAGTTCCTAACTGTCTTGATTTTTTTTAAAGCACATTGCATGATGTTTGTTCATGAAGCCAATGAAACCAGGGCTTTGTTAACGGGGATTAGTACCTGTCATCTACGAATTCTTAAATTTTCGGCGTAAGTACCATACAGTGAGATTTACTACAATTTTCCGTCTGACATGGCACAGATATTATCTCCTTAAGTGTTACCAAATTTTCACACATTCCTACCTTTTTTAGTTTTGACTAGTAACCTTCCGAAGGAAAAAATTTATTTTATTTTATTTCTATAAATGTTTACAGGTATAGTATAAGCAGGTGTGTTAGATTACATTTTGTTAGATTCTGCGCAAAGATTTTCGTACCTAAAAATGAGTACAAGAACACCTTTATTCGTCATCGGAAAAAATACATTTAGATATACACAAAGGCCTAAAATGGGGATATACGTATGTAACGATCTTTGAATACTATTTGTAGGCAGACATCATTCGGGCTTGTGCCAACGTACGGAAAGAAAACACACTACAGACAGTCGGAATTAAACCATGCTCATTAAAAACACTTTCTAAGCCATCCAACATAGCTAAAAACGGCCTTTTACAGATTGTCGTATTTCAAAATATACTAACCGGATTGATGTATGTGAAACTCAGATATAGACGTGCACTGAACTTTGCTACTCACTTTCCACCAATAAGATTATGTGGTCACCGCTCAGTGTCCCATATTATCGGTGGAACACTAGTTCAGCGTTTTGCTCGTTGAGGCGATGTGGCATTTGATTCGCGCTTCAAGATCGCCCTTATGTCTCCATTGCTTCTGAGCCTCTAACGCGCAGGTAGGCGGCGCCCTTACGAACGCCAAAGTATAAAAATTGCATCAATTTGTATATATACGAAATAGTGTTTTGTAGACGTTGCTAGTGACAGCAATATTCTCGCATAGAAACTTCTTAGCATGGTTAGTACTGCCATGGAATGCCAAAGTCAAAATACGCAGTTTATGGCAGCATACACCCACTGAAAACCAACATACTTACTGAAATGAACTAATTTACAGAGCTTAGATGTCGCGGACTACTTGCTACATTTGTATGGACCGCGGGTTGGATTTATATCGCAGGGAAGCAACAAGGTACATTTTATTAACATGGCCACACTCCCTGAAACAGGTGCACTCCTCTAATTAATGGATCTGGTCTCTGATTGGTCGCACAACTTTGATCACGCTCCACCGTCTCGTTATAAGCATAACTGTGTAGCGATAACTGTTGTGGTCTCCTCGCTTCTCCCCCCTCCCCTCCGGTTGGCTGTGGTATGGTTCGTTCTGACCAAAATGACTTTGTGTAGGTTTTAGGAATAATCATACATTTCGCTGGCCTCCCTAGGTTTCTCTGCAGTACGTATTGTTCATCGTAGCCTCTAATAATTGGCATATAACCTTATTTGAGATCGGTATTATTTCCTTGTTTTCCTTAACTTTTCTGGCTTGTTTATCGATTAGTGGAACAAACTTATGTTTATAGAATTTCAGAATCTCAAGTAAAAGAAAAAGTATTGAGCAATTAAAAAAAGTAATTTTATGTTTTTACAACTATTAGAATGTACACGTGGCATCTAATTGCAGTGTAAATTATTTAATTTAATTAAGCTGGTTTTTGTCGAGCGTATGTAGCCGTAACATGCAAATGTTGACTTATACAATGGGAATAAAATGTATAAGGATAGGATATGAGGAATTTATTTACACTTGTACGGCCTTTGAGTGACGTCAATGCATGCTGAGCCGAGAGTAGCATCCGGTCTCCTTCCAACCATTGGGATGTGTGATTTAGAGGGAGGGTAGATCGGGGCGGACGAATCAGATTCGTTATGATAAAGATGTCATAGGATATACATTAATGCTAAGCACATTACGAAGGACTAAAACGGATAATCCTAGGAAACAATTTTTGCAACTTCGTTAGCAAATATTTTGAGTATGTGATACAGTAATGGTGAACTATCTTTGACACTGTACTATGTTACAGAAATAATATGTCACTTTGGCGAAATGTTTGCTTAGAAAGTGGAGCAAAATTGTCAACTAGGATAGCCTTTTGGTTTGCAATTATCTTTTAAATATGTGCATATTCGAATAAAATTTTTTGCGTAGATTATGTCGCAAGGCCTCAACCGATTGATATATCTTAATTACTTGAAACTTACTGTATTAACAATTAGCATAAGACATCTTTCTTCTAATTATTTCCACTTATTTGAGTAAGGGATTTTTTTTATGATTAAAATGCAACATTTTTAGAGAATTTCGTCAAGATTGTCTGTTCCCTACCTCCCCGCTGTGTGATTTTACGATAATACGGTGGTGAATATTAATTTTAAATTCTGAATGGGGATTCTTTGAGTTTCCAGGCCAACGAAATTACAGCAGTTAATTCGATTTTATGATACGTATGCTTTGTATTAAATCTTACCTGTATGATGTGATATTGTGGTTTCGGGATTCAGTGTGTGGATTTAATCGCAACGTGAGTTTTGCGTAATTTTTGGGAACATAAGAGTCAGGTAAAATAGTGTTTTTATGCAACAGTCGATGTTTGGACTTTGAAATACATTGCTGTTTCTGGTTTAAAGGTATGTGTCTCCAGTATCGCAGAAATATGACTGGTAACACTCGTGGAAGTCGTATTTACTAACCTTCCTCGAACACATGTGACGTGGACTGCCAAGATGAGTCAAGATTAAGATATTGGTTTTATTTTTGAAGACCGGGGAAGGTAGGTTATCTTAATGGTTTCAGTCGCATACTTCTGTAGAAGAATGAATCGTGCTGGGTTACCTTTGGTTGACCCAAAAAGGGGGGGGGGGGGAGCCGCGAAAAGATAGAATCTCGCACTGCGCTACTTGAAGCGTTATGCAATGGAATTAATGTGCTGCCTTCAGATGATTTGAATTTCAAGTCAATATCCTTGCCAACAAAATAAAATGATGAAACAGTCTAATAATCCTAAGTATTCAAAAAATTTTGTAAAATGCGTTTGTATGCTTTTCCTATACCTTCGTCGACGTTTCAAATGCCCAGAAAACTTTGTGCGTCTACATTTTCAGAAAATTCGTCCGTTTGGATGGAACATCGTTGACTAAAGTGAAATCTCAGGGGACTCATACTGGTGCTTTTATGGATTTGGTTGTTGACTATATGCACTGGGGCCGCGGTGGCCGAATGGTCGTGTCATTACACAGTTATCACGTTACAGTGTTGCCAATTTTAACTTGTTTTCCGGTTACTACACGTAACGTTTTGTATTTTTTCTTTTGCGAAAGGCTTGGAGAAATTTTGGAAATCCAGGAGAAATGGAAATTAGGATGGCTAGACCGCTAATCGAACATCAGGTCCACCAAAACTACGGTATTTTTACCACTGCGCCACCTCGCTCAACTGCAGAATAACTGCTAGTCAAACATAATATCAAAATAAATATGTAGTCTAAGTATAATCCACTGGACGACAGGATGTAAATAAATAAGCTTTATTAGTTTCGTTTTAAGGTGACTTTCCTTACGAAAAATCTCACGACATAATCCCGTCGCCTTTAAAATTCAAAATACTTACTGTACTATAATAATGTATATGATTTCATGCACTTATGGAGCTCTCTCTCTCACACACAGACACACACACACACACACATATATATATATGTATTGAGTTTCAAATAAAATGTATCTTTGTCAAGTAACTTTCTGCAACTGTCATGGTTGCGGTAATGATATTTTCACTTTGAGAAAAGGAGGGGGAAAGAGAACTATAATGTGTGTGAGAGTTTGTGTGTGCAATTGTGTGTGTGTGGTTTTTTTCTAATTGTTAATTATAAGCTCTGCAATAGAACTATTTTACTGTAAGTATATGTAGATCTAAATTAGCCCTAATATAAAAAATATTGTGAAATGTGATTCCTCATCTTCTGCAACATAAGAACCTTAATTTGATACATTGTGTTGGGAAAGCAATATGACTGACTGTACATTTGCAGTGTTACCATTACTGAACCATGATTGTGTCGCAAATTCTCGTCCTCACGTGATTAATAC
>PNEQ01128381.1:23333-42984 GCA_003012365.1 Medauroidea extradentata
AAGTCTACCATCAATTAATTAAACACTATAAATCACAATAAAATTCAGTCATATATCCAATCAACAGTCTTTCTAATAATGACAATGTACAACCTTATCAGTCCGAAGTGGTGATGGCTCACCATGTGCTGCGCAGCACCCCGAGTGCACCGCTGTCTTCACTCTTGAGGTCTTCTGTTCGACTCCCGTCGCGCACCTCTTCGCCTGTCAGCCCGCCGCAGCAGTCCTCAAGTCTCTCTCCACAGGCGTAGCACCTTCCTCTAACACTACCAATAGCGAACTCTCCTCAAATGTGCCGATTATGTGCTTTTATACTAGCCCAGACAGTCGGGTGTTCCCCGCATTACAGGGGTCTAAAAATAGATATTTCATCATGTTTTGGACGTGCTTGTAGTCACGTCGGCCGCCCTCGAAGGGTTAAGACGCAGTTGGGATAGGTACAGTATCTATGACGTAGTTTCGGCGGGATTCCCACTATGAGCCACCCGGGCTTTGAATCATCGGCCAGCCCTCAAGGTGTTACGAAACAGCCGCCGACCACTGGCCTCCAGGTACATGGCACGCAACAATACATTTATCTATGGTTGGAAACGAAAAGATATTATATGGAAGTAACTTGGTGTCTAAATAGTGTTTTTTTTTGTATGATGTATTAGGCAAAAATATTCTACTAACGGAAGATTTTTCATAAATTTAGGGTATTACTGGCTAGCATTTTTGACCGTGTTCTATATAGGATGTACAGTTGTCCTTAAAATTTGGTTTTGTGTCCTTGAAATCCTGGAAATGTTCTTGAATTTAAAAATTGTGTGTGTGTGTGTGTGTGTGTGTGTGTGTGTATATAACACGTGCGAGCGTGTGTGTGTATATGGAGAAAGAGAGAGAGAAAGAAAGAGCATAAAACTTTGTTTTCCTTGACTGCAAAACATTAAACAATATTCTACTTTAATTGTGTGCAAGAATGCAAGATGCCATACCGTATCACTGCATTACACAAGAGCTTGGTAAAGTTTAAAATTTTAACTGACTACATATAGAGTGAGAGATTTTGGTCAGCGCTCAACATTTGAGGTCATTAGCGCTGGTGAGCGGTTCTGTAGCTTCTGAACCTTTAACACGCAGGTAGGCGGCACGCTTGAATGATTACCCAGAATATATGTAAATGGGTAGGTACGTTATTTGGTAAATGTGATATTTACGTTGTGTAGCTATTGCGAATTCTATTTGGTAAGTTTATAATTCCGGTGTAGTTCTAATTCGATCAGTTGTTGGTGTTAACATTGTTATTTGAGGAGGAAACATTTAAAACCAGACATGTCAAAAAATCAGAAGTGTTGAACACCCATCGTAAATAGAATACGTGAGCTACGCGCGAGTATAAACTCTGATCCAATAAATTAAATAATGTCTTGTTGGGAAAGTCGTGTTTCTCTTTAACTATAATGAGATCCTTCACTTTCCTCTCCAACTCGATAAGGTGGACGTGTCTGGTTTTAAAGATTTCGGTAGATTAATTTTTCTGCAGTTGCGACTAATTTGTCGTCAACGCTGGAGGGTAGTGCCATTGAGTAAGGATATCCTTACTCAATGGTAGTGCTGATAAGGCGACGTCAGAAGAGGCCGATGCCCTGGCAGCGTGTAGGGTGTAAGGAGTAGCAGGGAGCACTGTCTGACATCTCAAAGGACTGTCCAGGATGGTTAGTAAGAATAGCACGCGACCGCATTCCAGCGTCTATCGATCATGGCCCCCAGGGGTACCGCCTGGCGGTGGCGAGGAGTGTCGTCGCACGGATTCTCCCCCGCCTTGACGCCCCACGAGCCGCCCCCCTTAGTTCGGTCCGCGCTGACGTTGTCCCTCCCTCCGGGCGCGTGATGCACTTTGTTATGTAGGGGTGTAGCAGGGATCATCACACTACCGCCGGACTGAATAGGTGAGAGAGCCTATAAAAATACACATTTAGTTTTAACTGAATCCCAAATTGCACAACAAGACTGCTTTTAAAGGTACTGTCACATGAGGTGAATAGGGACAAAATTTCAAATTAAAAGTTCCAGTATACGATTTTAAAATCTGAGTTTTCCTTAAGGTTGGCACTTCATAATTTTACAAAGAGTGATTGTATCGATTTAAAATTTGATTTAAGATAAAACCTAAGCTAGGAATACGTTTAAAATTTTGTCCCTATTCGCCCCTGTGTCCCTATTCACCCCTGTGTCCCTAATCACCCCTGTGTCCCTATTCACCCCTGTGTCCCTATTCACCCCATGTGACGGTACCTAATGTAGTTATTTTCTAATGTCTGTATAATTCTTTTAACATGATCATTTTGCTGGCATGTCTTTGAGTGTGTGTGTGTGTGTGTGTGTGGCATGTCTTTGTGTGTGTGTGTGTGTGGTGTGTCATTGAGTGTGTGTGTGGCATGTCTTTGAGTGTGTGTGGCATGTCTTAACTAAAGAAATTGTTTATACTATACATCAATAAACTATGAGATTTGCTTACTTGAAAACAGTAAAATAAATCATTCTAACCTCTTGTATATGACAGCACACTATTGGGACTGTGAGCAACTTAAAATATTAATAGCTTCACTAGCTTCTTTTACATCAAGAAATCCTTGTTTTGCATTGTTTCATAACTGCATATTTCAGATTCTCATATTTATTTGTGTTGCATAAGGCTATTTTCTTATTATGAATATAAGTTGGTGGTTATAATAATGTTACTTCACTGTATAACTGTATGCCATTACTGCATGTACTTCAACATTTTACAATAGTTACCTTGCACAGTTGGCAGCAAATCGTCACATATAGTTCAATGTATTTTCCTATTTAATTATAGCAATGTAATAAAATAAAATTTATCGGTTTTATACACTGTAGAATTTTATTTATGATAATATTTCGGTACTGACTACATAGTTTAACTAAGCAAGCACCATCATAAGTACTGTCCTCTGCATACTGACTATGGTGAAATCTGTACTTTGTGTTTTATTGTTGCACCACCGTGCTGTGGTGGTAAGTTGCTACAATTTGGCTGAAAAGAAAAAAAAGTTACATTATCTCAGTTTCAAAACTGTTCACTATACTTTGAATAACCTATAATGGAGCATTCATAAAAAAGTATATTATTTTTGTGTATAAATTTAAAAAATGTAATATTTATGGTAGTTTATAAATAGTTTAAAATTCTGGAAACAGTGGCATATAGTTTTATTTTATTTTCAGGCAAAGCAGCGAGCATCAGTGAAGTGGTTGCTTTCAAAGGCCTATAACAACAGAGTTCCAGAGAACTTAAAAGAGCCTTTCTACAGGGATCATGAGGTAAGTTATAATCTGTTTTAGCAATTAAATATTTTCCCAAACAAATATCTGCTGCTTTAAATGAGTCCAGTGACGATTATAAGCTTTCTGTGGGCTATCTTGGAAACAATATAATGTAATATTTATTTTGTAATGCTAAGTTTGTGATGTTTTCACATCAAAGTTTTGATACAAATAAGTACGAAAATATGTATAAAGAAAAACTTTTAGTTTTTTTCCAAAATCTTAAGTACCATAAAACTGGGCGATTAGAAACACTAGTGTGAATAGAAACACAATTTGAAAGCTAAATGTTCGGATTCAATTCGTTTTTAAAAATTCTGTTTTTAGGTAGGCAAGTTAAAACAGTTTACACACTGTACTTTTGTAGTAATTAAATTTTTTTTATCAAAAGGTGTAACCTAGAACATTTATTTTTTATTTTGTTTCTATTCACCTCAGTGTTTATAATCTCACCGTTTTAAGGTACTTAATAAATGTTTATAAAATTAAAAATTTTTTTTTTTTTGAGGGGACCGTTCTTTCATATTCCTTTGAAAAGTAAGACTTTCATTCAGAAAAATGGATTTAATGAAGTAATGAAATTCGAAACCTATTCATGACAGGCCAATTGAATATTGTATCAGAATGAAGTGGGAAAAGGATGTGGTGATTGTAACAGGTGTGTTATCTAGTGTAACATTGGAGTAACAAAACAAACTTATTCTTACAATAGGATTTATCTTCTGAGTTGCCATAAATTGATAATATTGACCTAATTATTATATGTTTTATTGGAAACAAATGCTAGTGTGTTTTAATTTGGTTATGTACACTTTTCACATCTCTGTAAAATTGTACAATCAACAGATATCTAGATGTCACTATGACTGCTGATTTCACTATTAATACAGTCACTGCTGACAAATGTAATTAGCATAGAACACTGTGCAGGCATTATCTCTTGAAATCAATGCAGCTAACTGTTACATGTAGGCCTGCTTCTAGTTACTTTTTAGTGTTTGGAATAGTATTAGAACTGATAATTTGGTGTTGGTTCTTGGCTTGAACTGTGTTCATCTTTGAACATCTTTTTGTCGATCACTGTAATGTCATCTGCTTCGTTGATACGACCACTCAAACACACTTGTCTGGCTGAAACTGAAGAGTGAATGAGTGAGAGATTTTGGCCCACATGCGAAAATCCGGGAACTGACCCTGCTGGGAATCGAACCCGGATCATCTTGGTGGGAGGCGAATGGTCTGACCATTCGGCTACTGCGGCCCTCTGAAACTGAAGAGAGAAGATGGTTGTCAGCGCTTGCGTTTTCCTGAGTCTCCACCAAATGGCTTGGCCAATCAAATGCTTTTAATAAGAAACCGTCAAAAATAACGGTAGACCTTGCCAAATGTAGACACATCTTTGAATCTGTAACCTCGCTCTCACACATTTCACTCGAGGTTATTTCAACTCAGCAATGCATAACTTGCTTGAATAATTATTAATACTTATTAACATAAATATAATTTTCATTAGCAAATAGCAACATTGGAAAATCAACAAAGCAATACAATTAACCCACTTTAACCTGAAAAGTACATTTTTCATTATTACAATATCTGGAAAAATTTTCCAGCTTATAAATGTTTTAAAGTGATTGGAATTGCATTATTTTTGTAGTTGGTATTTGATTATGTAAGCACATTTAAATGCCCTGCTATGCTTCTGTTCAGTGTGTATATTTTCAGAATAGTTTGTAACCATTAGCCCTGCTATGAAGATTTTGTCTAGTATCTGTACACAATGGACGACTTGAAGTACACGCCCCCTGACATCACACCTCAGGGGAAATAATGTAGGAAGCAAAGCTTGTTTACAAACATGCTGATTTGTTAGTTGGTAATTGCAGAAAACAAAAATTTTGCACATTCATAGATTTGCACGCAAGGGTAAAAATATTAGTTTCAATTTCATGGTTAAGATACGTAAATACATAAGATTAATGTTTACCTGAATAAGCGGCAAATTCCAAACAAATAATCAATTTTCTTGGCGTACATCTCATCCGGGACATGTGAAGCCAAACAGCTAAGTGAAGGTTATGTTCGGCTGTGGTATCCATGGAGATAGGAATTGTATCCCACACCTGAATGAAGCTCCGTCTCTTTTCAAGTCGTCCATTCAGGATAAATTTTTAAATTTTAGAGACAAACATGTCATTGCATCATATTTTGTTTATTGAATTTTTTGCCATCTAGTTTAACATGCTTTTGCACATCGAGACCTGGATCTAATTTTCCTGCTCTACTTACAACGTTAGGGAGGCCGCCGAACGGTAGGCAGGGCTATGGTTAATATAAGTTAATTAAAAAACTACTGAGCGTGTATGAGAGATGTCTGTTTAGGAATAGAATACAAAGAACACTTGTATACTACTCACTTCAAGTCCTTGAGCAATCATTGAAGCATACTATATTTTATTTTAACTGAAAATGGTAAAATGGGTATTTTGCAGCACTCCTTAACTGGCATGAAAATAACCAGGTTTGAAAAAATCAAAAAACTATGTTTTTAGTTTTTACCAGGACTTTGCTTTAAACCAGTTTTTTTTGTCATACTGGTTTATAAAATAAAACAACTAATGGGCTAGAAGTGAATGGTTTACTGCAAACAAAATTGATAGTTACTTTGTAAAAATATTTTGACATTTTGAAATATTTGGGAACTAAGCTGTTTACTAAACATCACTGGTAAATACTATAAATAGAAACTGAAGTTTGAATGCTTTCTCTGTGCATAATCAATTGTGTAGTTTTGAATGTACTGTGTAATTCAAGTGATGGGATTCTTTCCACACTTGCTAAGAAGGCTGTGCTGCAAGTAACTGTTCAACAGAAAAAAAAAAATTATGTTGATTTTCTTTATCAAATTTTTCTGCCCCTTACACTTTAACACTATCAAGGTCAGAGGAAATAGGTTTCAAAAGAATAAGTTTATCCTCAATGTTCAGTGTAAGAGCCTAACTAGAAATTATATATCACACTGTTTTATCAATACTGTCGCAGTATTCTTCACAAATCTGCTAGAGAATTGCCGACCTTTTTAAGACATTTTTCAAGGGAATCGACCATTACATCCACCACGCCAAACTTTGGATTGTGAATTTCGAAGCACCAGATTTTCTGTAACATTCATTAGCAAAATAGTAGTTCTTGAAGTATTTTACTATACTTTTCACAGATTATTTCACCCCTTTAACATATAAGTAATTTTTTGTTAACAAATTTTATACTTACTACACATGTTCATTAATGGTCAGTAACCTAAGACTTATCATAAGGATTTGAGATAAATTTATCTGGAAAAGGCTTAGGTTCTATTTTGAAAGATCAATGGTTGGTTGAACAAAACACAAACTCTTGAGAGAAAAAAACTGCCACTGGTTGTAACTATGGTTTATTTGATAAAATCACCAAGTTTAAACTATGGTTTAAACCAGCCAACCCTGCTTTTTAGCTGTACAAAACATGGTGCAGAATTTTATAAACGTTATATATGTATGTATATTTAATATTTAGGCCTACATCATAACATGATAGGATCACCATTGATTGTTTGATAGAGGTGATTTGTGGGCAATAAGACTACTATAACAGTAAAGTGATCGCACCTAGATGCTAGAGTGAGGCGTGATGCATGTGCTGTATAGCAGGGGCCACCAAACTTATATCGACGAGCGCCACATTTGATTCCAGGATAGTGGCCGCAGGCCGAACTATACTCATAGTTAAGCAAAATCATAAATTACATAATTTAATGGAAATGTTTGCATTATCTTTATTTTCTAACATTAATTTGTATTATGCTTTGAGAAAATACAGTACACTATATACAAAATTGACTTAAACTGTTTTACAGTAATACAAAGTCCAAACAAATTTTAATTAATTTACAGAAGTATTTATTTTGACATAATTTTCTGCCTTTTATTTGTGTTATTCCTTGTGAAAATACATTACAATACATGCAAAATTGATTACATTTTTTAAAAACAAAGTCCAAAAAGATTATTATTAATTTACAGAAGTATTCACTTTGACATTATTTTCTAACATTAATTTGTGTTATTCCTTTAGAAAATACACTACAATATAGCGAAATTTACTTAAATTTTTTAATAAAAAGTCCAAGCCTATGCTATTACAAAATTATATGAGTAAACTTTATTATTAATTTAAACAAGTTTTCATTAACATTATAACAATTGATTAAAATTAAAGCTAAACTTCATAATACATGAATAAATTGTTAATTTGCTAGTGAGACATGTGATACTGTGTTTTTTGCGACATATCTTCTATCTGAGGTTCAAATTTTGTGTTTCCGATCATCAGTATGGACTGCAAATTTTCGTCGGACAATCGTGATCGGTAGATGCTTTTCACATATTTCTTTTTGAAAATGTCTTTTCACAAACATAGGTCGTGCCAAATATTGAAAATATACCACGAGCGAAGTTCTTTAAGTTAATAAATGTGCCCTCTGAAAGACTGCAGAAAAATCTACTAAGTTCTTTTCTTTGAATTGGTCCTTCAGCACGTTGCTGGACTGCATGTCAATTACTTTGACTTCCAGTTGTAGTTCAGGTGGAAGGCTTTCAATGCTGCAATTGAAAAGATTTTCAAAGACCCTTATGTCTGATGCAAGAGAATCTAGGTCTGAAAAACTAGTTTGGAACTATGAAATCAAATCTGTTATCGTTTTCAACTGCAAATTCCGAAGGAAAAGGTGTGTTCGTTTCATGACATAAAATGTCACAACACTGGAAATGGGCAAAGCAGCTCTTGGTCAGTTGCGACTGAAATAGAAGCAGTTTTTGTCGGAATGCCTTTATGTGTCTATAAATGTCTGATATGAGGGCATTTTCACCCTGTAGCTTCAGATTTAAAATATTCATGTGTTATGAAATCTGCGAGAAATGCTAACTTCCACAGCCACTCACTGTCGGTCAGCAAAGGTAATGTCCTATTCCTCTCATTCAGGAAGATACTGATTTCACCTCTAAGTTCGAAAAACCGCAACAGTACCTTTCCACAAGAAAGCCAGCGTACGGCTGTATGGTACGGTATATCATGTGCAGGTACTTCTATTTCCTCCAGAAATATGCAAAACTGACGATGGTTAAGGCCCTGTGAACGAATGAAATTCACTGTAGTTACTATAGGTTCCGTAACACATGCTATGTCCATGTATTTGCCACATAATGCTTCTTGGAGAATAATGCAGTGCAAAATTATTGGTTTTTTAAGACCTTCAGTCTCCATCGCTTTGCTAACTTGATCCACCAAGCCCAATTTTGTTCCATATATGTTTTTTCCGCCATCGGTTGTGATGCATTTCAAATGTCTCCACTGCAGTTTGTAGTTGGAAAGAGTTTTTTCCACTTATACAAAAATGTCTGCGCCGGTTGTGGTTCCGTGCATGCTGCACACAGATACCAATTCCTTGGTAACTTCAAAATTCGCATCAATACCCCGAATAAATATCGGTAGTTGCGAAGTGTCTGAAACATCAGTTGACTCATCAAGTGCAAGAGAAAAAAAAATGAATTCTTAACCTTTTCAGTCAGCTGAAGGACAATATTTTTACCAATATCCTCTGTTCTACGAGCAACTGTACTTGCAGAAAGGCTAACAGACTTCAATAGATCCCTATACTTTTTCAGGACAAAGCTCTTCTACTACTTTAAGCATGCACGGTTTTACTAGTTCACCATTGGTAAATGGCTTCTTCCGCTTGGCTAATATATGTGCCACTTGAAAACTAGCTTTCGTTTTGGCTTCATTCCCTTTGCTAATGTTTTTGAATGATAACTGTTGCAACGATAAAAGACGTTTCAACGAGTGTAGTTTATCTGACCAGATTTTCCCCACAATTTTGGAGTACTCGCCTAAATGCTTTGTTTCGTATTGTCTCCGTAGGTTATACTCCTTGAGGACTGCCACAGTTTCATTGCATATTACACACAATGCTTTTTTATCACCCGATTCGGTAAAAAAATAGTCCACGCCCCACTGTTCCTTAAACACGCGACATTCAGAGTCCACTTTCCTATTTCGCATGTTGCTGGCCATTTTTTAATATAACGCCACTATAATCATAACACGAACAAGGAAGCAACTAAAAAACTAAAATCAAGCTCAACACTTCACTACTAATATATACTACTGCCATCTTCACTCACAAGACATAACTAATTTCTCTTGCGTAGTACCTTCGTTCACCGCTAGATTGCAGTAGCTGTACGTACGGTACGATAAAAGTGTATACAGATTCGGATTTGTTGCGACATTTTATCTCCATTTTCACCGCCTTATGATCGTAAAATTACTTAATTGGTTACCGAAAATAAATATGATCTTTGCTTACTGAATTATGTATCAAACTAGAATTGAGTCTGTGGGCCGGATAAAACTTTATCGCGGGCCGCATTTGGCCGAGTCTTAGTGCTTCAGCACTCCTTAGCCAACAATTGCCAGCTAGCAGTTGCAGGTAAAGGTTATTTTTTTCCAAACGTCTGTTTGAAAAGTTTTACGGTAACAACAAATCTGCTTATAGCACTGTACTTTCCTGTAAAAAAATACTCGTATCAGGTAGCTAGTTAGATGCTAACCTCTTAAAAACAGCAAAAACAGCAGGACTACCTTAATTGAACTGGAGATTTCTGATGTCTGCTTTTTTAATAGAGTTAAGTCTTAAAGTTTTTCTACTATTGGTAGCTTAAATTATATAACCATAAAATGCATGTATAGAACCCATTCTGTGGGTATTTCTCAGTTTATGACTTTACTCTTGGTACTTCTGTCTAGAAAGTTTTTGTATAGTTTTATAGGCACAAGTTGCGAATGCAGTATTTGAAATCATCTTAAAGAGTTTTATATCTTACTGAATGTCTTAATGATTACAGGTTGTTAGTGAAAGTATATTACAAACTTTGTGAGATGATTCATTGTAAAAAAAGTTAGATAATGTTGTTGTAGAAGGAAGCTTGCTACTTTTTGTCTGTTCTTTCTTTGCTGTGTCGTCTGTGTTCACACCTGTTTGTGCCAGTCATTTGTGATATTATTGTCCTAGTCTATTTTTGTTGACATTTTTCATACACCTTATTTTGTTGTTTTTATTTTATTTTACTTTTCTTCTTTTGTCATATGTCTTGATTCAACTATGTTCCATTCTGAAGTTAATTTGTGTTGTTATTGGTCTAGATTTTTGGTTTTCGTGTCATTTTTTCTAGATCCGGAATTAATTGTTTGTAATATGTTCAATGACAACAGCTGATACTGCCTTTACTTTTATGTTTTTTGTTTTATTTGACAGGGTGGTGGGTTCTGCAACTTGGCAACATTCACTTGCATTGGTGTATGTCTACAAAAATGATTCAGTTTATAATGAAATTTACTCCTGAAAAGCAACATACCATATATTGGTTACCAAATACTGAATACCAAAGTCAGAAATGTATTTAAGTTAAAAATAATAAAATATATTTGGTGTTAGGGCATTTGAGGTAGCTGCCTATCTGAGAGCCATGGCATGAGCAAGGATTGGGTTTTTTGTAAAAATATTTTCGGCATTGCTTGTTAATTTTTATTGATAACGCTTTCAGACAGAACACATCTTCTACATTGTGAAGAGTATGATGTTGCTACAAGAATAAAATTTTTTTTTAGGAAAAAATTTATGTGAGGTGAGGTTTTAGAGTGTTATTCGGAATGAAAATATGTACTTAATTATTCATAGTATTAAAAAGACACACTAACGGATCCTATAGCAGTGTAGGTTTTGTCGGGATGAGCAGAAAAGTCAACGGTGGCATTTATGTTTGTTCGACAGATACTAAGCCATATTGAATATAATTAACATGTATATTCCTGTCCTCATTCTTGTAAGTGCTCCAAGGTAGGCAGCACCCTTATTCTTCAGATATTAGTACAGTACCAGCCAAGAACAGTACTTGACATTCACAGCAGAGATTTATTTTTGTGTAAGATGCATGTAGCAAAATAAGAGTATTTTTGGCCAACAAGTTTTTATCTTCTGTTACAGGATCAAGAGCACCTCAAGCCCCAGATTGTCCATACTCTGGCAAATGCTGAGCTGTACTGTCTGGGGCTGGCAAACATTTACTCGGACCCTAACTACCACAACTTGAACCACTGGGGCATCATTCAGGCATTGGCAAGGAAAGGGGTTATGGTGGTGGAGCCTCCTGATGCTCAACTGACTGAAACAGTGCTCATTCAGACAACCCCCATAAAATTGGTAAGTGACCACGGGAAAAAAATAATGTAGGCCTATATAGGTTGTTCACAGGTAACTGAACCATTAATAAAGCCTTCCTGGTGTGCATTAACCACTAATAAATCTGTTTTATTGCAGCCACACTTGTTAAATTTGACGGTGATATTTGCTACATGGGGTTGTTTACATCAAAAATTAATGGAGGCACCAACAGAAACTGCATAAAATTAAATATTTTACAGGACTTTAAAAATTGCTCATGTACTTTGAACACCTAGCGTTTTGCAGACACAAGTCGTAAATGTCTTAACTGGAGAGTTGCAGTTGGACCTTTTAAAAAGCGGCTTGGGAATTCAGCCTGTAATTTTATATGAAAAATTCAGATGAGCAGTACAGTGTCTTGGAAAAGTTATTTCCCACTGCATGTTTTTATTTAAAAAATTTCACTTTGACAGAGTGCTCACATGGCAGTCATTGATGCCATGATGATGCTGTACGCCAAGGAAGTGGTGACACCTGACAGAGTGGTAGCGGCCATCCAGAGGTTCAACTCTGGCCTGCCTGTCCCAGACAAGCTACCTGCTGACCACGAAGAAGCTCTCCTGCTGTGGTTGAACAGTGCGTGTGCAGCTCTGAAGCATAGCATAGAGCAAGATGCTGGTCAAACTGAGGTAAGCATTCAGATTCCCGTGTAGGAAACTGATCCAAACACTGCTAAGAAAGCTATACAGTATGTAAGGAAATTAACAGCCCATACTCCGGGAGGTGATTCTTCATGAAAAAGTGTGGTCATTATATTGGGCTTTTTCATGACAAGTGATGTATGAGGCTTTGAAAAATCTAGTTTGAAAATAGTAATTTGTTAAAATATGAAGAAAGGTGGAGTTAAATTGCAATTCTGTGGGTTATGTTTAGGCTGTTGCAAGTGTGAAATTAATAATTTTTAGTACAAAATTATGTCGGTTTTGGAGACACCACTTCAGACTGCATTTACCTCTTATGGAAAATTTTTTTAGCATGCATAGGATTCAAATAATGGCATGTCAAAGCTAAAATATGCATCACTATGGGTGCATACAACTAAGGAAAACTGTCAGACTTAGTGAAATGAAATAATTTACACTAAGATTAGATGTCGTGGCCTAATGGACAAAAGTTTTTAAAACATTTAAGGATGCATCTTCAAATTTTTCAAATATTGCTGAAAATAAAGTTTTTTATGACGAAAATTAGCGACATCTTAGGTACACTAAAAATTAACACTGTTTTATTTCATTCAAATATTTTGTTTTTGACCAATAGCAGTATTCATCCTGATAACAATAATACCAAGTTTATAGCAGTGTGAACTGTCGACTCATTGTGGTATATGTGTGCAGTAACAAGTGCGTGTCCCCTTCTACTGAGCCGTTCTTGCTCGTACCCGCGAGGCCATGAGCCTCTGAAACCCAGGCTCCCTCACTCTTAACACATGTGGGCCTAAACCCACAAAACACTTCTAATTACACACAGGGCAAGTCCCAAGATTGCTACCAATATATGCTTATGGCTATTGGGGTTCAAGTCGCTTAAAGAAAACCTTGAATTAGAGACACAAACCAATAACATTTTGGAACTCTATGTATTTTCGTCAAATTACATACACCAACCACATAATCCCATTTGAATCTTGTCGACTTTACCTCCAACTCGGAGTCTTTTTGTCAATTCACTTATATAAACACTATTGACATGGTTTACAAAACAAGAACGAGCGCATTAATCCATGGCTAACAATATTTCAATACTCTTAAGAAAGTAATTTACAATCCCTTCTGTTACAGTATTACTTCACAAGCCCACTAAGGCCCTCCACTTTATTTACGTCGCTTTTAAGGGTGTGAAACCTTTTCACTGAGCCCCAGTTTCCACACAGTTATGCAAGCTACCCGTTGACACCTCCGTCAAGGGGACCCTGGAGGCAAGGAACTTGTTCTTCACGAATCATTTTTTTTTTGCTTCGTTCCCGACGTGTCCCAATTTCCCTCTACACAGCTTAAACTCCACAGCTGTTGACCACGTCACTACTTAAAAGTTTCGCACATGTGACTTTTTAGCAGACAATCGGTCCTACTTTCACCACGGCAGCCATAAACGCCCCATCGGAAGAGGTGAAGTTATTTTCGCTTCTCACTCACCGACCTGCAGTCTCGACGAAAAGTCCTCACAGTTGCTCAACTTACAGCCGTCCCAGTGAGAGTGAGCTACCGCTCACTCCAGCACTAACCCTGTGTCCCCACTCCACAGGGAATTGTCCGGGTACCTCCTCTGATCCCGACTCGTCCAGCTGACCCAGCTGACTCGGGCTGCCCAAGGGAACTGCTGCTTCAAAGCACTACCAGTCTCTCCCACACCTGATACGAGAGTGACCTCTTCTCGCCAGGCACACACCATCGCCCCCCTCCCTCTGCCGACACTACCCCCTCCCCTCCTCCAGGCCTACCCCTCCATGGCCAGTGAAGTGGCAGGTCGGAAGTCAAAAGGGGAAGGCGCAGCTCAGACGAATAGAGTACCCCTCACAGAAAACTACTAAGACCCAGCCCTAAGTCCTCAAACAGAACCTAACACAGCTCCAGGTTACCGGAACTGAACCACAATAGTTCATTACGACGCGACAATTTCGTATGCTTGCCTTTGTTACAGGGGTGGAGAGCTCAAGCGACGTAACTTTTCCCTTCCACGTCCTTCCTCAGACTGAAGCGCACAGGGTGCGCACACATTCTTTATAGTGTCTGTGACCACTTTAGCTGTCCATTTACGTATATATTCAGAGTTTAATAAGTATATGAGAGAGTCTGATATTCACTACTCTTGAATAGCCTTAAGTGATATTGAAATATTTAACCTGTAAAATAATTCAACCTTTAAACCTTCCTTTTTTTCATTAGATTAATAAGGGTGACCACCCTCATATTGCATAAAATGTCTTTGCCATCAGGTATTGTGAACAATTCACTTTGTTCATTAGAGCAGTATATCATAAGGATAAAAAAAGGTTGTCTTGATGCAAGCTCCTAGATAGCTCAGTTTACCAGCATGCAACTGTTGGTGTGAAAATCCTGGTATGTAGGTGAAAAGTGCTACTTCCTCAATGGAATTGTCTTGTACATGCATTGTGCACTCAGGAAAGTGCAACATGTAATGCAGTTGTGTAAAAGCATGTCACAAAATCCATTCACGTTCAAAAAACTTAGGCTCGGTTCAGTAAATTTGGCAACCAATTTGGTTTTACAGCATTTTTACAATATGTAATTTTTTTTAAAGCGAGTCGCAGAATTGTTTTTAATAGCACTAGGTTTCTGTCGTTCAGTGAACCTAATAAATTAACCATTTCAAAATGTATTGTAAATTCTTTAGAATGTACTTAACTGATGTTACCTTGTTTATAAAATTCATTAATTTATCTCTCCAAAAGAATTTAAATTTTGTAAAAATGCTGTAAAACCAAATTAGTTGCCAAATGTATCAAATAACCCTTAATTTATTTGAGTGTTAGCGTGGATGAATTTTGTGACATGCTTTTAAATATATGTATCACAGGTTGCACTTTCCTGAATGCACAGCGTAAATACAAAAAAGTATTGAGGAAGTAGCACTTTTTGCCTACATACTAGGTGTTGCGTTATTTTTGCAGCATCGGTTGTGAGAATTTTTTTGGTAAACAATGTATTCTAGGAGCTTGCAACAATAGAACTTTTTTTGTTCCCTATGACGTACTGTTACAATAGACAGCATGAATTGTTCACAATACCTGACTATACAAGGGTGGTGATCCATATTTTTTTCATGGAAAGGAATGGTTTAAACACTGAATTTCTTTCAGGTTAATGATCTCAATAAAATATAAAGTTTATTTCGTAACCTTTTCTGTTGTTTTGACAAATTACTTTTTTTAAATTATATTTTTCAAAGGCTAATTGCCTCCCTCAATATTCACTTGTGTTGAACGTGACCCATACTGCTTGCTTTTTAATGAGTTCCGGATATTAAATTCATTACACACTCTACGTATGTGTTTTTTTACAAATTTGTAAAGTTTAATATTGTTATGCTAATTAATGTTTCTTCAATATGTATTTATGTACTACTACACAAAGTTTTTGTTTCTAGTATTTCAAAAAACTTGATAATTTTGTCCATCATTTTTTTAGAAATTTTATTTGAGGTTTAAATTTTGACGTGTCGTACTGCAGCAATAGCTAAATGTGTGCAGCATTTTATAATGTAAGTTTTACAGCAATAATTTTAATACTATGTTAGCAAAGAAACAAAACATAATTTTTACCTCATAAGAGCCAAATTTAGGCTTTGTTGGAGGTGACAGCTACTAGATTCTCTTTTCCAAAAACACTACAATAAAGTTGATAACAACCATGTTTCTAATAGTATTCTAGATCCATATAAGCTAGACTTGGCTATAAAAGTTATCTTCACTATGTTTGACACTAAATATTTAGAAATCAAACTCTTGTATCTTTCATTAAACTTTACCAATGTCCGTTCTCAGTTCTACCTGGAAACCTTTCAAACATGTCCAGTTGTCTGTTAGCATTAATCAATCACTGAAATTAATATGGGGTGTTCCGGATTACCGGTTCTGTAGAGGTGTAATGGTCTGACCACTTGCCTCCAACTGTGGTGCTGTAGGTTCGATACCTGGTAAGGACGATTTCTATTGTTGGATTGGGCAATATGTCTGTCATTGTTGCTAGCTGTAAGATTTTTGCATGGTGTTTCAGTTGTCTTCACTGTTGTATTCCGCTTCTGCTTTGTCACGACTTCAAATCATCCTCACGAGCACTCAAGACCTTGTTAAGTATTCAGTTTCCTCCACTTTACTTTCTCCACACCCAAACAACTTTTATCTAGTTATTTGTCACACATTTGACTTCTGCACATACTAGTCTTACATTGATGTATTTTTACTTTCGTAACATTGACTCTTGCTGTATTTGTCCATTCCATTTATACGAGGCACAGTGGTGCTCAACACGAATTTTCCGTGGACTGATTCAAATTTACATGTTTTAATTAATATATGGATTGTTCTATGTGCAAGTATGATGATAAATGAGGAAATCTCTAAATAATTAAATTTTGGATATTGCCTATCCCAATATTTTTAGGCCATAATTTTGTTATCAGTTTTAGGTTAGCAGTACAGTTGTGAAGAAAGATGTTTCATCCTTATCTCCCAGCTTTTGGCCATCTGGGAAACGGGTAGCAAGCACTTATCTTTGTTGCGTGTCCGCTCCTCTGGGTCAGGGAAACTCAATACCGTCGTGTTGTTTCAAATGAAAAGAATTTGGGCATTGGTTCCAAAATAATTAAATTTTATTTCCACTTTATCGCTCTTCCATTACAGTTCTTGTTTCAAAAAGTGCCTTGCCTCACTTTGCTACAACATTCAGAAATCTAAAACCATGCATGGCGTGCCACCCTGTGCTGTGTGACTGACCAGTTTGTTGATACAGAGCTTTCTCAAGACAGCAGTTGGGTATCTGGCCCGAGCACGCTAACCTAAGTGTGCAGTTACCCACTTCTCATGCTCAACTATCATTCCAGAACCCACCTGACCAATTAGATTCAGAAATATAAGAAAGAATGGACAACAGTGGCCCTGCTTATTGGCCATTAATACAGTTACGATGAATCTATGTAGGTTGAAAAAACTGCAGGGCGCTAGTATTCATTGAATTAAATACAATTATTGAACTGTGGGTTTACCAATACTTCACATTTAAATTAGTGTTTGTGTACAAAAATTTGTTTGTTCTGCACTGCTACAGTGTAGGAATGTTATTTATAGCTTATGCTGAATTGCAACTTTCTTTCATTTTCTCTTTTTTCTTTCCCTGTCTTCCCCACCCCATGCATACATACACAAATTGGTGCAATTTATCTTTGACATTGACCAAAAACTACGTGTGTGCAGTGCACGTTAAGGATGGTACAGATATTGTACTGTTTACTTACAGAATATCCATTATGCAACAGTAATGCACCGTAATCATCCATTATTCTGTATTTATCGAACAATAGGGCATAAACACAGTCTGTTTCTATAGAAAATAAAACTTTATGTTAGGAAAAATGCTAAGTTAAAGCTATACACATTTTTGAAACACAATAAGTTAAAAATCACAAAATGTCTATTCTGATGTAGATCACAAGGTGCAGTACATATTTTTGCCAGATAATTGAAGAGTTCCAGTGGCTTAGTTAATTAGGTCAGATGACTCCCAATAAATTTTTTGAGTTGAAATGCAAGTTGACAAAAAAAATAGTTGTTTTATGCTCTGCAATTACATGGCATATTAAGGATAGTAGGCCTATTAACATATTGTTAATGTAAATATATTTTTCAATCAGCAATTTTTTTATATGAATAATCAAATGTTTTTGACTAATTTAATTTAGTTTTCTCTCTGCGCAGATTATTGACAGGTTTGTTTGGTTAATGTTTAACTTCTGTTACAATGTTCCAACTTTTTAAATAATTTGCAAACATTACTTTTTATTTCATTTATTTTTTTACAAAACTAATTTCAGTTAGTGTTCCAGGATAATTTTTTTTACTATACACAAAGGCAAGAACAATAGTTAAAGTAACATGTATTTGGTTTCCCTGTTTGGTGTAAAATTTATGATGGATGTCCTGTATTGCACCCTATATAAAAATGAGTGTAAGTCTCAAATGAAATCTCTCATTTTTTAATGGACTGTGTTATCTAGTGTTTTTTTAAACTGTTACAGCATTTTTAGATGGTTAAGGGAGGGGCATATAATGTCCACATTATATTTACCTATAAAAATAAAACACATTCTTAATGAAGCTAAATTGTACTTATTACAATACAGCATACATGCTAAATTGATGCCCTCCAAAACCCTTGAAAATGCATTATTTAGGTTGTTGTATCTCAACATTTAATTACTGATTAAACCCACGTATAGAGTTGATCCCAATAAAATAGTAAGGCCCCATATGAAGTCGGTTCAAAAATTAGCATGATGGAAAGTCTGCTTTTCAGTTCTATGCCTTATACATAAAGGTAGTGGGACAATTTATTTAAATGTCTGTGTAACCCTTATCGCTTCCTTGTTTTCAGTTCTAAGTCATGGAAAAAAAGCTCCAAGTAGGTAGGACACTCCCTTTGTGGACATTATTGTAACTTACATTATTTTTGTTGGAGTGTTAGGGTAATACTGTGACTGTAATCATACAGAGTTTAATAATTAATTTTCTCTTGTGTGTAATGTGGGCCAGTGCAGCCAGGCACTGATGTGAGGATTGTGACGATACCAGCAGATGCATAATTTGTATAAGAACACAATGCTTACATATTTATTTGAATTTCTTCCTATTAGAGAGAATTTTTAACGGAAGAAACTGCAGCATATTTGTTATAAGATATACAAATTGGTATTTTGTCTTAAACATAAAAATGGGAGAAAAAATTGTCCCCCTCCTTCACCTTTTTGTGGTAAGGAGCTGAATAAAGTTTAGAAAATAAAGGAAAAAAAAATCTTTTGAAACCCAAATCTGGGGTCTTTGCACAGTAACTAGCTAGACATAATGAATTAGAAAACATGAACAGCGTTCTACAGTTTATTGTAACGAGCTTACAGCTCAGGGTAAATGAAGCACACATGTAACATGTAGCACACGTTAGTTACAGAAGATAATTTGCACAGAAAAGTGCCAGATGTGGCTTCACTAACAGAAGATAGTTTATGTATTTACCAACAGATAGTGCAAGGCACTACAAAAGCCCTGCTACCTTAGGCTACTTGCAGTATCGTACTGCACTATAAAAGATTTAGAGTGCAGATTTTTTGTAACTGAAATGTCTATCTCAAGGTTATTGCAACTATTGTAGCAGAAAACTGTGCAAGGGAGAGATAGTTGGAAAGACAGAGAAGTAAAGAGGGACAGAGATAAGGAGAGATTGAGAGATGAGAGATGGATAGATAAAGAGAGATGGATAGAGAGCTGGAGAG
>PNEQ01128381.1:43084-57009 GCA_003012365.1 Medauroidea extradentata
GCAGAGAGATTGAGAGAGGGGCAGAGAGTTTGAGAGAGGGGCAGAGAGATTGAGAGAGGGGCAGAGAGATTGAGAGAGGGGCAGAGAGATTGAGAGAGGGGCAGAGAGATTGAGAGAGGGGCAGAGAGTGACAGAGAAAGATACAAAGGGAGAGAGATGGATATAGAGACAGAGAGATGGTTATAGAGACTGAGAGAGATGGTTATAGAGACTGAGAGAGATGGTTATAGAGACTGAGAGAGATGGTTATAGAAACAGAGAGAGATGGCGAGAAAGAGATATGGAGATAGCAAGAAGGAGATATGGAGAGAGAGACGGAGAGATGGAGTGAGAGACGGAGAGATGGAGAGAAAGATGGAGAGAGATGGTAAGATGGAGAGAGAGACAGAGGAGAAAGACTGAGAGCAGAGTGTTAGAAATGGAGAGGAATGGAGAGAGGCAGAAATGGAGAGGGATGGAGGGAGGTAAAGACAGTGAGGGAGGGAGAGAGGCAGAGACTGAGAGGGATGGAGAGAGGCAGAGACGGAGAGGGAGGGAGAGAGGCAGAGACTGAGAGGGATGGAGAGAGGCAGAGACTGAGAGGGATGGAGAGAGGCAGAGACTGAGAGGGATGGAGAGAGGCAGAGACTGAGAGGGATGGAGAGAGGCAGAGACTGAGAGGAGGGATGGAGAGAGGCAGAGATGGAGAGGAGGGATGGAGAGAGGCAGAGACGGAGAGGAGGGATGGAGAGAGGCAGAGACGGAGAGGAGGGATGGAGAGAGGCAGAGACGGAGAGGAGGGATGGAGGGAGGCAAAGATGAAGAGGGATGGAGATAGGCAGAGACTGCGAAAGAGTTGAGAATGCAAATAGCCTAATAAAGGTTCATGCTAGGTGGCACACAGAAATTACATATTTGCATGGTTTTTGAAACAATGTTGTATTGGTTAATTTTAACGTAAAATATGTTTCACTAGAAGTATACATATAACTCATGTTCCAAATTGTGTGTGTGTTGTGTATTCTGTGGAGCTAGTTTTTGTTACTACGTTGTTTCCAGTATGGTGTAACTCCAGTTTTATGAACTTGAAATAATTGTAAATACAATTAGAGATCTGTTAGATAAAAAAATTCTACCTGTTTTTAACTGTATAATTTAAAATATTTAATTTATGTCTCTTGTACAAAGTTATAACTTGTAAGATTTAATCAAATCAACATGCTATGTACATTTTCAAACGTTAATGTTAAAACCAGCACCGTCCACTTTCACTGTTATTTGTTCATAGCCTCACATGGTGAGGCAAAAAATAAGAAATGACTTATACTGTGTCAGTACATGGGGAAGGGGAACACATTTCAGGTTTCTTTGTCCTGTAGGCCATGTGGTCGAAAGTTATTATTGTGTTTTAGTGTCTTTTAGTGTTTTTAGTGTCCATAACTTGTGTTGTTATTCTTTCTGTATATTTGTGGTGCATTATTTCTTTTAGTTGCCAGTGAATATTACTACAGTTCACCTGTTTGCATTTTCCAGTTTTGTCATTTGACGTCTTTTTGTTTTGCCCTTTAGTTCTTTGTTTTCCTTCTTTCATTTTATTCTGGTTTTTGTCTCTGTGACAATTTTTACCAATTTTACTTTTGTTCTTTTTGTTCACCTAAATGCTTAGTTTTTTTATTTACTGTCTTACCTTTGGGTTGTTCTGTTTTATTGCTTACCATTTTTGTATGTGTCTGGCAGATTCAAACTGTGTTTGTCTTAGAAACATTGTAAGCCATGGTTTTCTTTTTAATGTAATTTTCTGTTTTGCAGGGTGAGAAACTCCCACCTAACATCTCGGCTGTTCAAGACTTGAGGAAGCTCAGTGATGGTGTGAATCTAGCTGCTCTCATCTCTTTCTATTGTCCTGAGGAGCTACCCTGGTCGGACATTGTGACTAGTGTTGGTCGCACTTCCCAAGCCGTCCAGAACTTGGTACTTGTCAGCGAGTTCTGCAATAGATGCTTGCCAGCTTCAGTGTTCCACATGATGCCAGAAGATGTTTCTTACCTCCATGGGTGAGTGTGAGTTTGTGCGACTATCTGGATTTTAAATTAATTTTTTCTAAATATTTTTTAGGCTTATATATATATATGAGGTACACACACGTTTGGGGCCATCACAACAACTATTGTGGCTTCCGGACTGGAGCCCTATATGGTTGGTTGCAGGAACCAACATTTTGCTGAACATTGTAGTGAGGGATCTGCAGGGTGAAGATACCAGTTGCAATGTTCAGCAAAATGTTAGTTCCTGCAGCCAACCAGAATGCGGCTACAGACTGGTGGAAGCCAAGACTATTGTTACAATGGCCGCGATAGGCTACACACGCCTACTTCATCACTTCACTTCTGACTACTGGTTATGTACAAATTACAAGGACCAAGTCTCAGTGTACATTAATTAGCTTTTTTGCATGTAATTTTGTTAGAAGCTTATGTTATAATGGCTGTAAAGAATTGATATGCAAGTACCACAAATTTCAACACATTACAGAACTCTCTTTCTTTCAGAAGTGTTTCAGTTATCTTAGCTACTACGTCTTTAAGCCACACACTAAATGTAAGCAATGAGGAATGTAAATAAGAATTGAGGACAAACTGTGCAGTTAAAAAAAATTAACTTCTGCTATACTTAACATATAAGGTAGGCAAGGACTCTTTCACATAAGAATAAAAAATATTACACAAAAATATTTTGTACTGTGTAGTTACAATGGTGCTGACGACTATGTTCATTGCAATGCAAACTATATGACTGAAGTTGGGTATTTCTTTGAAACTACAAAATTGTCGTATTTAAACTTCAGTGCCACGTTAGTATAATAGTAGTAAATTATCTTTTCTGCAGCAGTTCAGTTTGGCCTTTGGGGCCTCAGTGGCCAAATGGTCAGACCATTCGCCCCCCACCTGGGCTATCTGGGTTCGATTCCTGGCGGGGTCAGTCCTTGGAATTTCACATATGGGAATCGTGCCAGACAATGCCTTTGGTCGGCAGGTATTCTCTGGGATCTCCTTTCATTCCTGTGCTGCTCCACACAGCACTAAAGACCTCAATGTTAAGCCCTGACCAAAATCTCTCTCACTCACTTAGTTTGGCCTTTGCATGCCTTTTTGCATTCAGTGGATATTTGTTGGATGTAGATGTAGTTGTCTCAGTCCGAACTTTTGCTTGTATGCAAACACAAAAACTATGTATGCAAGAAACAAATGTTAGAATGAGTACAGTCCAATCATGCACAGCTTCAGTGTTAATCTCGTAAGAGTGGTGTATCTTTGTTCTGTAGACATTATTCTGTTGGAATATTAAAACCTAACAGAATAAAAAAATTTTGTAGTGTTTGTGGCTGACAAAGTGAGCGGTAATATTGTTACTGTATTTAAGTATAAAATTATTGGTGTAAAACAGTGTGTGTCCGTACACGTTTACTCTTTAAATCTGGCCACATTTGGAATTTTTTTTTTTCTTTTTTCATATCTATGTTAGGCAGTAAGAAGAAATATAGGTTATAGTGAAATATGTTTTGTGCTGTAGTGGTGAAGGTAAAGTATGAAGTAAGGTAAGTGGGCTTTGCTCCTCCTTCACAGCGAGGTCATTAGAGACAGTGACACACAGCTTGGTACAATGACAGGAGCTGGGAGAGGAGTCGGCCATTTAAGGAACTATCCCAGCATTCATCTGGAGTAGTTTTGGGATACCATGGAAAACTTAAGTTACATTGGCCAAGACTCTTGGGAATTAAACCCAAGTTCTACTGATTTAAAAGTCCAACGTGTTACCATTGTACCACCTCGCTAGGCGTGTGATATTTTTTTTTCCCTTAGCCTCCCCCTTCCCACTGATCAGATGTCACTGCGATCCAAACTGATTTTGGTTTAAGTTTTTTTTTTTTGCAAGTCCAATGTTAGCTTCTTATGGATCAATATTTTTTTGCTTTTGTTGTTAAGAAGGGATATTAAAATCATTGCAATCAAAATTAAATTTCTCATAATTTTACTATTTAAAATTATTTGTAGTGTTCATGAACTATGTTTTGTTTGGTTTTAGTTCTATGAGGCAAAATCTTATAGTCTTCCTGGCAGATCTATTCAATGTCCTGGAGATACATCCTGTAAAATGTGTTCGGTATCCTGGAACAGAGCGGGCTTCGTATCTCCGAGAAGGTAAGCGATGCCTGTCACAGCTACAGACTATTCACAATTTGAGAGCATTTTGTGGACACTGAGCTTGTGCCTTGCTTGTTCTGTACAGAGATTCAGTGTTGAAATTGTTAGTCTTGTTTCTCGCTTGTTCTGTGGTCCCACGATTCCATTCAAGTATGTGGATTTGCACGAATGCTGAGACACGTTGAGATTGTTTCTGCTTTATTGTTACTTGAAGCTTGTTTGCTGCAGTGTTATAGTTTTGTGAATTCGTTTCGCAGTGTGCCCGTTTTTTGGCTGGTGAGACTTATTTTTGAATGTTGACTTGGTCAATGTATATACTAGTAACAGGGCTTGTAACAAGTAACTTTTTTACTTTTTTTTTTTTTTTTTTTCACTTTTTGTTACTTTTTCACGTATTTGGTGACTTTTGTTCACTATTTCCATGATATTTTATTTATTTTTTATTTTATATATATGGCAAATTGATATTCAGCCAGTACAGCAACTAGTTTTGTCCCATTGAATTTAATCTGGGGGGCATGTAATATGCTCCACACTGCTATAATCCAGTGTGTTGTAGCATTTTATGTCAGGACTTTGAGTGTGTGCTGATTTGATTACACACAAATATCTTGTTCGGTTGTTTACTATGTTACCTGTTTACTAATATAGGGCTTATGTATCAAGCATCAATTCACTATAGTAATGTTATATCAACTTCACCTAACCACAGTTCCAGGACTTGGTATTTTCTCGAAGGAACTACATTCACCCCCATCCCATTCATCTTCTGCACCTTCTTCGGCATCTTCATCTACAGGAACAGTGATGTTGTACAATAACAGGGACAGAACTACAGCGGCTGAGCTTATGTGGTGTTTAAATTGTGTTGCGTACAACTATTCATATTCTTCGTGCAATGTTTTGCAGTAAATATTCAAAGTAAAGTTTGGTGACAGTGTGCCACAAGACTTCTCACTAGGAAATAACAAGGCTCATTACTTGATTAGTTACGCTTTGGGTCCGTACTTCAAAAAACTTCAGATGCAAGATGTGGCAGGCTCCACTTTGCTTTATGTTGAAACAACAAAGTCATTTGGAATGAAGGAACTCCAAACTGGTGTGAGGTATTGGTCAGATACTCAAAACAAAATTGTTTTCAATCATTTAGAAACATTTTACATTGGTACAGCTACTTCAACAGTCATTGTGGAAAACTTGAATGATGCTTTAAACATGTCCATGCTTCCTTTGACCGATTTGCTGATGCTTGGATCAGATGGTCCAAATTTTAATAAGTCTGTTGCTCAAAGTATTAACGACACTTGAGTGATGAATAAAAGAAAGCAGTAATTGACATAGGTACCTGCAACATCAATACAATCCACAATGTGTTTCTATAAAGGTATTTCAGAATTTGGAGAAGATGTTGCAGAACTTGTTTTGGATTTACACCACTTTTTTGATGGATGGCCAGCTTGAAGTTACTTCATTGAAATACAGACATCTCTGAAGCTCCCAAAACATCATTTTGTGAAGCATTGCCCAAGTCGTTGGCTTACATTATGTTCAGCAGCAGGAAGGAGCAGTGGACTGCTGTGTACAAGTATTTTTGAGCTACATTCCTAAAAATAAACCTAGGTATATTAATGGAAATACCATGCTATTTGAAAATTGCGTGTCAAATAAAGAAGTTTACATTCAGGGCTCAAATATTATTTGTAATTTCCAGCGCAAAAATATTTAGTAGCTGCTAAATGTATTCAGTGATATGTGTTATTTACGTGATAAAAGTTAAATTTGAAAAGAAAAGAAGGAAAGGGTGAGGGGATGTTGGGGAGGACCATTTTTTTTGGAAGGTCACTTAGTCACTTTTTTTAGTGTAAGATGTCACTTTTTTTTTTTTTTTTAAAACCTCTCACCTGTTACAAGCCCTGTAGTAAGGACTACAGGCAATGTTGCTATGAAGAGCTATGAAGTAAAATTTAGCATTTAAAGTCGAAAATGTTTTTATCCATTACATACTCGGAAGTCATTTTTAGTAAGTATCTATAAGTTAACCTTTGTGGTCAATATGTTAGCATCAGAAAAGTGTTTGTAGCTCTATCAGGCTTGTAAACCTGCTTGAAATAAACGTAGGGAAATACATGGTGTTATAAAGTTACCTAACTTCAGTCACAAATAAAATAGTGGTTGATAATTTATTTCAGATTCTTTGTTTGGGATTAAACAGTGCTTGAACTAGCTTCAAGTTTACTGTTTATTATAAACACAGTTTTTTTGCAGATTTTAGTACTTTATGTTTACATTACAATTTGAAGTTGAAAGGTGGAAAATCTCTGAAACTATACATTGTATTAACAAAAGTAAACAAGTTTTTTAATGAGGAAGGTAGGCCTACTCTAGGGGATATTTATTTTCAATTGATATTTGTGTATTGGTAATTGTTTGTAGGTAACTTTTTGCGATAGTTTTTTTTACAGTATTTTTTTTTTTATTGGTTTGGAGCCTGAAACAAACAGAACAATATAATAAAGCTCACAAATTGTACTGCTTTATGTTGTAATAATGTCCAAAATAATTTTGGTAAGAATATACGTACAAAAACTTAATGTATATTTTTATTGGCCAAAACTTGTATTACCATTGTATTAAATAAATTTATGATTGTAATTTTAAAAGGTGATTGAGAGCTTTTAAATTTTTTCTTTGCCTCATAAATTTTACTTTCCTTAGTTTTGTTATTTACTCTTAAAATTTAACTTTTATATAATTTTAGTTTTATGTAAAAAATTTGTGTTGAAACTGTGTTTTAATTTTTTTTTTAAAGAAATCATAAAATAATACTGAAGGCTTAAAAATAGTGCTTTCTAAAATGTTTATTCCATGGTCTGTCAAGTAGATATAAGCTCATGAAATCAAAATTAGTGGCATAACATTTATAGATATTTCTGCTTAAAATTGCTTGTAATTGTAAAATTACGTAATATAACTTGATGTGTAACATAACAAATCTTGTGGTGAAACAGAATTATTTTGTTCCACAACCATTCAACACACTAGCAGTGTAGGTAACATTCGTGTTGCACTGACACCGAACAGACTAGAACTTTGCTTCTATACTTGTACAGAATGGCGTAGCTTGCAGTTTCACGTACATAAAAGTCACATTGTAGTTTTTGTTTCCCCTCAGGAAACTCCATACATGCGTACGGGAAATTGTCTTTTGTGGTTGGGTTGTGCAAACTGTGTATGACTGTGGAAGGTGCTTGACACCATTATGTAATTACTTTTGTTTTCACAGTTTTCAGAGTAAAGTTTATGCATTTCCAAATTTCCACGTAGATTTAAACGTATGTGATAAAAATATTTATGTCTTACAAATCGGTAAAAAAAGCAGTTTTGTATGAGGCCAGTAATATAGGTACATATTTTAAACAGTTGCTGTTGTAATTACAGCCTCCAAGAATGTACACATTTGATGTACAGTTCTGTATAGTAATGGATACGTTCCATGGTAAGTGATCTGTAATTAATTAAGTAGTCGTAACCACTCACATTGTTGCACAGTCTTCTCTTATAATCTTTTTATAACACCTTTGTAAATGATTAATATTTCCCTGTGGTACTAGGTGGTGTTGGCAGGACTGCACTGAGTATTATTTGTTACTTTAACAGACTCTTCAAGAGGGGTTGTGGTAAGCATTGTGAATTTGTAATTTCTGTGCAACTTGTTTCTTGTACCTGTATTTACTTATCACTTTCTTGACTGACTGTCTCTTATTTTTCCAACTCATTACTTACCAGTGGGGGCAACCACACATATACATTACAAATTATCGCAAAATAGTACCAAATTCAACTACAGTTGATTATTTTGAGTGAATATTACCTATTTATCAAAATGTTTTGAAAGAACAGCATTTCTGAAATCTGATGCCATAGTTTTCAGAACGGTAAATAGGTAGGTAATTGAAGCCATGAAGCCATTTTGTAGAGAAGAGGGAAATATTCAAAATTGTAATGGTTAATTTAAAGTTTAAAAAAGGATCTGTTCAAAGAAGAAATAAAAGCTGTAGATCTTACGAACCGTAGAGCTATTAAAACTATAAAACTGTAGATTGAAAAAATTAGGTGCACAATTCACTTATGATGATAGATTATTTCACATTGCCAAAGAGAATGCATTGCCTGAATTAGCTTCATTCAGCATGGCCAGAAATGTGAGGATAAAAGTTTGATGTTAACAGTTGGGGGTTGCTTACACAAAGAAAACAAGGTTTATTGCTCCCTCATCCCCCAACTGACTTTTTGTGCTGGTTTCTTATGACAGTATGCAGGTTTTTATCACAACTTCTATTCGTAAGAAGCACATTTTTAAAATTTTATCATTGGAAATTCTGTCTTATTTATGAATAAAGCCATCTTGTACGTAGGTGGGAAGTAAAATTTAAAATAGAAGTTGGTTTAATTTTTGTATAATTTTTAGTCACTGTTACAGTAAAAAAATAATCAGTGAAATGCTTGATGTTCTTTTCTATCAAAAATTTCAATTTTTAATTAAAGTATGTGTTACCAATTTGGTGCTTCGAAACACCATTCACATTCACTGTGAAAGAGTGAAACTATTAGTTTTTTATGCTGTGAAGCAGAAGGTGTGGGCAAATGTTAAATGCATATACTGTACCAGTAGAATGGGATATTTCAAAATGGCCGTTCTAATTTTCAAATTTATTTATACAGGATGTTAATGAATGACGTTTAAAACTCTGTCTCATTGTATGGGGATGCTAAGATGAGTAAAATGATATAGGACACTTGGCATCGCAAATGCTGGGAAGTGCCTGAAAAACAGCACACAGTTTTGGTATGTGAGGTTCAAAATCTGTGTTGAAGCAAATAATTATTTTTGAGAAGTCTACCAGTTCATAAATTGGGCAGATCTGACAGTTTATTGGGTGACAGTCTTTATGTAAAAAAAAATACTAGCCTCCCGCTGAAGTCCCTTCTGTTCGATTCCGTTGGTGTCACCTGCATACTACCACTGCCAGATTAGTAATTTCTGTAGTACACTGTGTTTCTAACTGATAATACACACACAAGCCAAGAGAGTAGCTAGAGTGAATGGGGAAATGTCACAAATGTGCCAGGTGTTGCCATTAAAACTTAGTATTCATACCTCACAAATTACAACTTATGTGCCGTTTTTCAGGCACTTCCCAGCATTTGTGACACTAAGTGTCCTATATCATTTTATTCATCTTAGCATCCCCTACAGTGTGATGGAGAGTTTTAAACGTCATTCATTAACATCTTGTATATATAAAAAAGGAACATGTAGTGCTTGATGCTTTCAGAATTAAATTTGTTCATTTCATATTGATTATTGTTTAGTACTTTTTGCCCTCGTATTTACCGCGACTCGATTGGCTGTCATTTGAATGCTGTAGTTGCCTTCACGGTACAGTTACCGCTTTTGTCGAAACACTAACTTTCTGCTCTCCATCTTCTCAGCGTACCCTAGGAATAGCCAAGGGGTAGCGCACAAGCGTAGCTTCCCACAGTCGATATCTGCAATCCCAGACCTGCGCAGTAGCCTCGACGATCACACTGGCAGCTTTACAGGTACGAACCACTGCTGAATACCAACTACTGCATGTGTCCCAACCCTTTCCAGTTCCCCTCCCCTCCCGACTCCCCTCACAGCGATAGTTTAAAGTGCCTGCAAGCATGGTACCCTTCCTGCCACGCTCTGCGGCATGCCTCGGTGACTGGCCGTGCTGCACTGTCCTTGTGCTACCAGCTAGTGGGTTTTGGCATTGCAGTTAAAATTGCACAAGTGGGGGTTGGTACGAGTAATTAAAACTACTAAATTACATCACACGTATCTGGCTGAGGCTGTTTTTCTTTTAAGGTACTACCCTAGTAACGTATTTAGTGAATTCTTAAATTGCATAGTATAATAAAGTTGTCTTAAAAAATTTACTTAATATTAGTACTTATGCATGACTAATAATTGTAGTGACTAATTATAATAAATAAAAAAAAACCTGCATGGAAGAATTAGTGAGGTTATTGCTCATTCACGAACTTTGAATAACATTTTGTTAATAGTTTCTCAAGATGACTTCAGTATAAGTAGGATAAATACTGTACATAAGACACTCTTGCCTACTTTAGTCTGTCATTTAGTTCAAACAATTAACCAAATGCTTTGAAAAAATTTGAAACTGTGTACAGTCATACGATACACAATTTTACCTGAGGTTTTTTTTTAAATGTACCGTTCGCTAGCAAAAAATTATTTTCTTTCATTTTGGCCTATGTTGACAACAAAATATGTGATATTTCAGGGGCAAAAATCTAAATATCCATTTGGTGTATTGCAACATAAAAATTCAGATACAATCAATGATATATTAGTGTTAAATCCGTAAGAATGAATTTTTGATATATGTATAATGTGCGTTAAAAAAGAAAATTTGAAACCACTGCAAAACTAAAGAACGAGGCCTAAACTGGGCACTGTGAAATTATGTCGCAAATTGCACATGCTGGTTGAGTCGAACTATATGAGTAAGCTGATAAATAGGGTTGTGCGACTGTACTGTATACAGAAACCAAAATTGAATATTCACTACTTTTATTTCGATTTCAGTAAGAATTTCAGCTGTTGAAATGTGTTAATAAGCGGAATATTTCAAGTTTAATAAATTTTTGATAGCTTATCGAAGTTCGGTGCACTTTAATTGGTTCAGCAAAAACCCTCTTAATTCAATGAACTTGTAATCACCTATGCAAGTTATGTACACATAATAATTAGTGTATGTACTGTAATTTATTCCATACCTGAATTACTTTCTATGACAACATGTTTGCTTGATAAACTACTCCAGACTTCTCATCCAACAAAAATACTACAGTCTGACATAATATTTTTAGTAAAAATGCATTCAAATCACTTTACAGCATATTTTCTTTTATGTACATATGCGGGAGCCTGTGTTTGTTTACTTTTTATGCACACTTTCCTGTACATCGTCTGCTGGCAGCTATCTACCCTGCTCGGGAGCAGGGTAGATTTGAGTGAAGGGGGCCGTCACTCTATAGGAGCTGTGATATCACAATTTTTTTCACATCACAGCTGTTTTACCAACACAAGAGATGCCTAACACAATAAAGATTTTTTGTAACTTATACCTATTAATAAATCTACCATTATGTGGCTTCGCACAATCGTTGTAAAGTTGTTACCCAGTTGTAATGATCTTTTAATGTAGTGAGGTTTTGAAAATATTATTGCAATTAATTGTGAAACAATTAGACATAGGTATACCAAAAAATGTAAAGTTTAAAATTTAAAGCAATGTGTAAAACTCCTGTGATGGATTTTGGTTGTGCATCTGCAATAAAAACTACGTTTATAACATATTGAACAGCATCAGTACATAGTGTATCTGTACTCATAGCTGAGCAGTCAAGGGCGCTAGCTAATTGTATAGTAATGTGAGGTTCGTAGGTTCAAAACCGACCACTGGCGTAAAATATTTGTAATGTTCTCAAATGTTAGAAAAATTCATAAAGAAGATTTCTACTAGGTGTGTGCGAATATTCGAAAGTTCGAATATTTTTCGAATAGTAAATCTGAACTATTCGTATTCGAAAAACGAATACCAGATTCCCAAATTTCGAAGTATTCGAAGAGTTTCGAATAATGAATTTTAACAATTTCTTAATATAATCTGAGCTGGTAACAAGGCCATTTCTACTTACAAGCACAACGAAATTTACCGGATTTTCCCGTTTTGCAGATGTTTAAAGGTTAAAATAAATATACGGGAAAGAACTGATATTTTTGTATACATTCAACGTAAATATTTACATATTCACGCGTGGCGTCACGTTCGTGGCCATAGATACACTCGCGCAGATACTCATCATCGAAGCGTAGCGATACACGCTAACGGAACATCTCGATATACACAAGATGGCGGCAGTGGTGGTCTCGTCGACGTTGTAAGATAGTGATCACCGCGATCACAGCAGCGAAAGTTTGATGTCTACATAGTTACCGTGCATACATCTATGCCAAGGTGTTTAACTTAATTTGTTTACTTTTAACGCAGTGCCGTATATTTGCATAAAATTTTGCTGCGGGGAAGTTAATAATTCTTATTTTCGTTAAGTAAAGAAACAAAAAATATTGTGAATCCTTACCGATGTCGCAAAAAGTAGAAACACGAATTAAAATGGCCAAAACGTGGGGAAACATCATTTTCGGCTGTTTGGGTAGCCTGCAATTCCGAATTTAACGTGACGAAAGTGCGGATACAAGGTATTCGTTGGGATGAAATTACGCCGGTTCACACTGAAATTTTATGTATCGCTAATATTGAGACCTTGGTAAACACCAAGGTTAGCTACTTATCGTGTACCTGCCAAACTATTGATTTTATAAATGAAAAATGTGTCTATAATAGTGACGTTCTAAGTAGTCCTACGTAAAAAAAATTTGTTTGGTTAAGATTTTTAGGTTAGGTCGTTAGGTTAATGTACATTAGTTTAGGTTAGTTTAAGTTAGATTAGGTTAGGTTAAGTTAAGTAACCTAACTTTACCTAACCTAATGTAAGGTTAGGTCAGGTTACCTAACTTAATGTAACCTAATCTAATTTAAACTAACCTAATCTAGCCTAGCCCAACAAAAAAAAAATGTTTACATAAGACTACTTAGAATGTCACCAGAAACATTTTTCATCAATAAACTGTATGTCTAAAATCAATAGTTTTGACTAGTATACAATAGCTAAACTTGATATTTACCTTCTACGAATGTTTCCAATCATAAAACACACAGGAAGTTTCACCGTTATTTTACCAAAATTAGTTTGAAAAATGATTAGTCATTAGCATTACATATATTCCTACACACAAAGATTTAATTTTTCGTAGTAGTGTAATAATTTACTACATATTAATTTAGCTTTAAAATTTCTGTCTCTAAATTCTTCCAAAAATATTACAGAAAAGTACTTTTTTTTTTTTTTTCGTCTTTATACATGTAGAGAAGAAGTAAACTGGTTCATCAGTGCCATCTGTAATAAGCACTTGTTTGCAAAAACTATTTTGTGATTCCTCACAAACATAACAAAATAAGTAAACTGAGAAGAAAGAGCAGTATATTGCTGTAAGAACAGGTACAAAGTAACAAAAACATATGTTTTAGGAATGTTTAAGGTTATCAAGTAAAAACTGCTAACTTTTTATGCTTATATTGTCACGGGGGCGTAGCTGGGTTAGGTGGGATCGCCCAGACTAGATTACTAACAACCAACTATATTAAAAAAATAAACTCGTGGAACACTTTCTAGATAAAACAAACACTCGCTTCAAAAGAATACTGAACAAACACAGACATTGCGAGATGTACCAGTACCAATATAAGTGACGTTAGAATCATACAAAAATAAAAGTAGAAGAAATAATTAAATTAAAGAGAAGGGTTAATAGAAGTAAAAGATAATGTGTTCCAGACACAACACAAATATTTATTTAAGAATAAAATATAATCTGTCTCTATCTGAACTTGACTCAATGGTAAACTGATTTCATCTACAGACTTTAGAATATTACGAGGGAACCCTTACTGCCATGACAAACTATTAAAAAAATTTTAGTCAAAAAAAAACTAAAAGAGACAGGCAAGTTAAATTCAAATTACAACTTTAAACTGTGGTGAAATAAAAATGGAAAAACAGAAGAAAGAA
>PNEQ01128382.1:0-37209 GCA_003012365.1 Medauroidea extradentata
GTGGATACATAGACTCACAGGATGTTCAGGTCGGTTGAGCAGTGGATACATAGACTCACAGGATGTTCAGGTCGGTTGAGCAGTGGATACATAGACTCACAGGATGTTCAGGTCGGTTGAGCAGTGGATACATAGACTCACAGGATGTTCAGGTCGGTTGAGCAGTGGATACATAGACTCAACCAGTTGAGAGCGAAACAGTCCGTATACACCAGTGGATGCATCGGTTGTAGATAAGGTTTGTACGTTCCAGCCAATGGCCCTTTTTTATGCTCAAAATTATACGAAAAAAATAATTCCCTGAAGTTGACAAATATTCAGGCAATTTGTTCACAATTCCTTATCAAGTAATTTTTTTTTACAAAATAGCCGTAAAAGGGGGACAAATCGTGATGTTAAAATTTCAGAAGTGAAACATTGCTGAAAGTGAAATAAAAATTAAAACAGTAAAAATTTAATTTAAAAAATGAAATATTAATTTAATAAATCAAATTTTTCTTTATACCTACTTGAGTGAAATATTTTCCCAGGACTACATTCTTTCGTTCCTTCGTAAATAATATTTATAGAACCACTGTTAACATCTTTTAAAACTTGATTACTAAATTTTTGAACACATCTACCTGGTAAAAAAAACTTTCACATCTTCTATCTCTAATAAACCTCGAATTTTGTGTCTATTATTTTAGCTTTATTAATTAAATATGGTTTATCTATTGTAAATTCAAAAACGTTTAATTCCCAGAATTTTTAAAATACATAAAATATAAACATATAAATCTTATTTTTATTTCTATATTTTTAAAATGTTTATAAATCTGGTAAAAGCACATAAATAAAAAATAATTTTAAATTTTGTTTGTAATAAATGGTTCCAAAAATGAGTGACAAGTCCAAGTGAAAACCATATAGGCAAATATAAATGTTAATGCTACGGATGAATTTAAATTTTAAAATGGTATTTAAAAGAGGGAATAAAATATCTCGTGAAACACAAGTTAAATGTAACGTTTGTGAAAATTATAATAAACCGTCTCGGGAAGAAAAACATTTAGCAATTAAAAATCATAAAAATATTATTAAAGTTATATGTGAAAAAAGCAAAGTTGAGTACAAACAAAAAACTATAAAAAGTCATGAAAAATCTAGGATTCATAATTGGAAGCCTCCATTTGTTAAAAAAAAAAAGATCATTAAAAAAATAAACCGTTAAAATTAAATTAAAAAATAAATGAAAAACTAAACGCAAAAAGTTATGGTAAAATGTGAAGAATGTGGAAAAAAATACAATCTATTTTATAAGAAATGTAACGAAAGATGTAAAATGCATATAAAAACAACAAATAAAATAAATAAATGGACGCAATAGATATTTGTGAAGTACAGGAAATAGAAACAGCATTTAAAGGAAAAACTTATTCCATTAATTTTATATTTGCAGAAATAAATCCCAGCGAATTTCTTAAACCTATAAAATCAATTGTAATAATTAAAATAAAAGAAGTTGAGAAAAATAATTTTAATGTTATCTTATCATTTTCTGCTCAGTTTTAAAGTAAAAATCTGGTGAGAATGAAGAATATCACCAAACGCCTTTTAAAACTAAAAATGAAATAATTTTAAAACCAACTTATTTAGAAGAATATTATGACGAAAGCACTTCAAAAATAGTAAGTGAAATGTTTGAATTTGAAGCAAATATGCTGATTTACCACAAAAAAAAAAATTAAAGATAAATAAGATGTTATTAATGTTTAAAATAATGATCAAAAATGTATCTTGTTGTCTATTTTTTCAGCTCTTCATCTTGCGAAAAGTCATACAGAAAGAGTAAAAAATTGTATATGGCAGCCATAATTAATGGATAAGTTAAAACAATATTTTTGTATATTTTTTTAAAATATATCTATTTTTATAACATTTTTAATGAATTGTTTCTATATGCATGTGTGACAAAATAATTGATAGCTACGAACGTCAGACGTTTCCACCAACTGATCAAACTAAAAATAATTTTAATGAATACATGCAATAAGAGAATATTATTTGACATACCAATTGGTGATTCATTTTCACATCCGAATGAAGCTTATATATATTTTGTATTTACGATAACTAAGAGAGATAAAATTAAGGATTATGTTAAAGATTCGCCTATTGATCTTTGTAAGCACTTATTTCCGTTTTTATTTTCAAATATATAAATTTGTAAACATGGAAATATTATTGAGAGATTGACAGTCCTGGAAAAACTTCCACTATGGTGCATTCGTTGTTAAGCTCAGTTTCAAAATCAGGAGATGTACAGTTATCTATGGTTGAAGAAGGTTATGGTGTTGATATATTCTTTCCTTTTAGAGCTGTTAAACATAATGAAGTTGCGTGTCCGCTAACATATTTGTTTGGATTTATTTGAAATTGCAGTGATATTTATTAGAAATGAGGTTACAAAATTGCAATAATTTGGGGTTCTAATGATGTTGATTGTGTCTATAGGCAACATAAAATTAAAGCTGATGGAACTCCTGACTTAAACAATGTTCCTGATACCGGTAAAATTAATATTGAGAAAATGGAAATTTTGTGGCCAGTTGTTGAGTACGAAACTAATAATGGAAATGAAATTAGATTGTATAAAAATCAGAAAACTCCAATTTCTTTTAACTATAGGCGGATTCTTAAAAAAGTTGTTTCTAGTGTTTCAAATACATTTCAGTGTTATATAAAGGATCATTTTATTTCCCTACAGTTTGATATGCCTGATTATGTAATTGTTGGTTGTAAGGTTAGTAAGAAAGAAGATCTTCAACAAGATAAGCATGGTTCGTTATTTGATCACTGCAGCGTTAGAAATATTGATATTAATAATGGGAGAAATGAAGTCTTTCCAAAAGACAATGGGAATCCAGACATAGAAAATAATATATCTCATAAAATGTACATTGTTCAAAACATTGTAGAAATTCAAAAACTTAATTTGATACTTCTTATCGTAATAATGAAACGTACTTTAACCCAAATAAATTTGTTTCTAAAAGAGCAATACGTGTTATTGATTGTTCACATCAAAAAACTGCTATTGTTAAGGATAGAACTAATATTAAACTTTCTGTTGGTTTCACTAAACCAATAGTTGCTATAACAATTTGTAATGTAGTGTTAATTAGCCAAAGAAGTCTTATGTATGGTGTTATAAGTGAGAGTATCACTGAAGAAATTTTGTAAGTGATTGTTATTGTTTTATATGTTTTAATATACAGTAATATTTTTTTGAATTGAATTAATTATTCTAATATTGTTTTATTCCTTTTTATTTTGACACAGTCTTTAACACTGCATTCGCTGCCGCTTGGTAATTACTCCACGCTAATGTATCAGCACCATTTTCAAGAATATATATTTAGGGTATAATTCTCTTTTTCTAGATTGAATCGAAAATAAATGGTGTTTTTTACTTATTAGATTCATATTTTTATACAATATTTCTTTGTTAAATAAACAATTTCTATAATCAACAAATGTTATCTCATTTTTAACTACAGAATTTTAAATTCCTTTTTATATTCCAGTGTAATAAATTCTTCCATTATTTTTCCATTATTTTCATATTTCATTTTACCAATATCTTTTTGTTTGTTAGTGGTATATGATACCTATTATCTTCTTCGTCATCTGAAGTGTCGAAATGTTGAATCGTTTCTTTCATATCTTCAAAAAGTAATTTTCTTATATAATAAACTAAATAATCAGTATCAGTATAACATAATTCTATGTTTTCACCATATTTTCGTTTCATAATATTGTAATGATAATAAATGTTCAAGTTTTTGATAAATATAATAAATACATTCCAACATAAACTGGTATATTAAAACATAATTTTGTTTTTCGCATGTGAATTGCAGCTAAACATTCGGATAATATAGTTCTGTCTTTAAAAAACTGTTTTGCAATTAATTTATTTTCCTGTCTAGAATTGGCACATAATCTGATATCGACTCTATTCATAATATTTTGCATTGTTTTTCCAAAAACTGAGTTATTGATTATTTTATAGAAATCTTATACAACATTATTTTTGGGATTTGTTCTCTTTTCTGTATTTAAATCAACATATGTTTTCATCCAATCTGGTTGTTTGAATATTAATACTCTTTTACTCTATGTACTGTACTTGTTTCAATTTCATTCCTAAAGATAAATATTGTTTAAGATTAACATAACCTAATACATAATTTTCTTTTTCACGTAAAGTAGTTATTTTTTATTTATTTTTTGTTTTTGAACTTGGTGGTATTTTATTTTCTGGAGCAAGAGGCAAAATATTTACGTAAATCGTGTAATTCTTTGGGATACTCTTAATCAACCTCTAATAATTTTCCATAGTTGGAATTGTTTTCCACATTTAGTATATATTTTCTCCAATGATCTGGATTGTCGAGTTAACAATTTACCCAATAAAAATCTTCGTAAGGTAAATATTGTGTCATCACCCAACCATATAAATTATTTGCGTCTACATATTATAAATAAGAATTTTCAATTTTTGGGTCATAATTATACATATATTTATTATTGGCTTTATCATAACGTTTACAACACTGAGAGATTCCACCACTAATTCCGTTTACTATCATTAATATTTTCTCGTAATCTGTTAATAATTCTAATTAAATTTTTGTTATGTTTTGACATAACATCCCACGCCAATCCTGCGCTTCAAAAATACAAAGAAGGATCTAATTTATAAGTTTTTATACAAACATCTTTAATGTTTCAAATATATCAGCTAATATTAATACATCACTTTCTTGTTTAATTCTGTATATTTACCTAGATTTTTAATTTTAAATTTATTACAAACTTTTTGAGCAAATTTGTAATCTTCGTCAGAAATATCAGTTTTATTTAGATGGTTGTAAAATTTTCCTGTAGATGGCAATTCTATTTCTTTAAATTTTTCTACAGAATCCATATAACCGTATGAATATACTCCTTTTTTAGTAAGTAAAATAAATTTTTCACTTTGAAAATATTTGAATGTTTCTCTAAATTGCTCGTTAGTAAGATTTTTAGAAAGTTAATCAATACCGGAGGTCATATATTTAAATGAATCAATAAATCTTAATTTTATACCACCTTTTACGTGATTTGTAAAAAAATATATGTTTTATTCGTTGTTTGGAATTAAATCAATTCTGTTTACATTTTCGTGTTTACCAAAATCCTATATATAATAACTAGATATCATAGCCTGATAAATTATGGATACAAACAGGTACAAAATTTGGACTTTGATCGTTTAAATTAAATTTTTTATGGGCTGAACCTCTCAATTTTCCAGTTAAATGACAGTGATCCGTTACGGTATCAATTATTTGTTCCTCATCATCGTTAAAACTAAGTAATGGTATTTCGCAAATAGGACAGTGTGTTTGCTGCTGAATATTTATTTCGTTCTTCACCAGTTAGAGAAATCATTGGTACTACTGTTTTGTATATATTTTAAATATTTTTTTGATTATTCAATTAACATTTTTACAAAAACATTTTAGTAACATTTCATCTTCGTCTACCTCGTCTTTTTCTTCATAATTTACCTTAATTTTTTTCTTTATAGGCATATATATTTATAGAAATTTAAGTTCTTTTTCAAAAACTTTTCTTTTATATAATTGCATTGGAAATTCTAAACCTGCAAGTGCGTTGATAAATTCATGTTGAAATTCAATATAATTTTTTTCTCTTTCTAGATGATTTTTCGCAGGATGAAGAGCTGATAAAATAGACCACAAGAAACATTTTTAATCATTATTTTGAACATTAATAATAACTTGTTTATCATTTTTTTGTGGTAAATCAACAAATGACCTGCCATTTATTGCATCATATCTATTTATTCTTAAGCCTAAATTATACATTGTATTAAGTATATAATAGGATCCTGTTTCTTCAAATTCAAACATTTCTCTTCATATTTTTGAAGTAATTTCGTGATAGTATTCTTCAAAATCAGTTATTTTCAAAATAATTTCATTTTTAGTTTTAAAAGATATTTGGTGACATTCTTCATTCTCACCAGATCCTCTTTTATACTGATCAGAAAATGATAAGTTGACTTTTAAATTATTTTTCTCAACTTCTTTTAATTTATTTATTACAATTGGTTTTATAGCTTTAAGAAATTCGCTGGGGTCTATTTCTTCAACTATAAATGCTGTTTCTATTTCCTGTATTTCATAATCATCCATTGCGTCAATTTTTTATTTATTTGTAGCTTTTATATGCATTTTACTTCTTTCGTGATTTTTCCTACAAAACTGATTGTATTATTTTCCAAAATCTTCACATTTTACCATAACTTTTCGCGTTTAGTTTTTTGTTTATTTTGTTGATTAGTTTTTGGTTCATTTTTAAACTATCTTATTTAACAAATGGAAGTTTCCCATTATGAATTATAGTTTTTTCACGATTTTTTATATTTTTTGTTTGTACTCAACATTGCTTTTTCACATGTAACTTTAATAACACTTTTATGATTTTTAATTGCTAAATTTTTTCTTCCTGAGACTGTTCATAATAATTTTCACACACGTTACATTTAACTTGTTTGTCACGAGATATTTTATTCCCTCTTTTAAATACCATTTTCAAATTTAAATCCATCCCTAGCATTAACATTTATATTTGCCTATATAGTTTTGACTTGGACTCGTCACTCATTTTTGGATTCATTTATTACAAACAAAATTTAATATACATTTTTTATTTCTGTACCTTTATCAGATTAATTTCATTAAAAATGTGGAAATAAAATATGATTTATATATTTATATTTCTTGTATTTCTAAATTTTTTGAATTTTTTCTTTTTTGTTACAAATAGAAGCAAAAAAAAAAACTTAGAACGAAAATGGAGGCAACGTTGAATGTGTTAGTTTAAAAATTTGCAGACATTTTTGAACTTACAATGGATAATTCATGTTTAATAATTAAAGCTAAAATAATAGGCACAAAATATGGACGTCAAGTTTTTTTAGAAATTGAAGATATGAAAGTTTTTTTACCAGATTAGTATGTTTAAAAATTTAATAATCAAGTTTTTGAAAATGTTAATAGTGGTTCTATACATATTATTTACGAAGGAACGAAAGAAAGTGGTCACGGAAAAAAATTACATTCGATTAGATTTAAAGAAAAATTTGAGTTGTTGAATTAATATTTCATTTTTTTTAAATTCAATTTCTATTGTTTTAATTTTTATTTCAGTTACAGTAATTTTTAACTTCTGAAATTTTACAGCACGGTTTGTCCCCCATTTACTGCGATTTTGTAAAAATTACTTTATAAGGAATTGTTAACAAACTGCCTGAATATTTTATCATTTTAGGGAACTTTTTTGTGCAATTTTGAGCATAAAAAGGGTAATTTGCCTCGAACGTTCAAACCTTGTCTACCATTGGTGAATTTTTGAATTCGCGGAAGTATATTAATTTTGTACTATTTTCAAAACTAGGGATTCCCAAATGATAACGAACAAAATTTGTACAAATATTTCTTATCCTGATTTCAACAAATCACCTTTATTTACCTGAACAGAAAACAGTTTTTAGACGAGCATAATAATGTCGTAAGCATTAAAAAAACTACAAATAAATGTAAACAGCAGTTTGTCGTGCTTCTTTCAACCCAATAGGATGTCAGTTATTATCAAGCAGAGCAGTTGAGGCTCAGTTTTGTTTTAACTTTGATTATCAGCAACGTCATGTTACCTTACATGGCGAGCTCAGTAAGTAATAAATGCTTTCTTCACCACAACACTATCACTACTGTTTTTGTAGAAAAGAACAGTTTTGTTGAAATATGGACCTCTGCAAGGACGCAAACAGACGAACTGATACTATTATGGCAGAGTAAATACTGAACTGGGGAGGGGGGGGGGGAAGAACCCTAAATGTTGACTTGTGACTGGGAGCCCGGGGACATCTACGTGCCTCGAGGGACAACACGGAGTGGCCCCTGCAATGTAGAAGGGCTGGAATTGGAAGGGCGTGGGAAAACGGGAGATCCCAGAGAAAACCCGTCAACCTACGACATCGTTCTCTACAATTCCCACTTGCAATAATCCAGGGACCGACTCCGCCGGGGATCGAGCCCGTATCGTCTATCTGGAGGTGTGTGCTAGTCTCGACACGATGTCGTGTTACTGTTATGAAGAGTAATATGGCCGGTCAAGTTAGTTGTAGTTTATTTAAGATAAGTTACGAAGCCGCGGTCGTCGAATGGTCAGACAATTCGCCTCCCACCTAGGCGATCCGGGTTCGATTCCCGGTGTGATATTCACACGCGTGAATCGTGCCGGACGATGCCGTTGGTCGGCGGGTTTTCTCGGGGATCTCCCGTTTCCCCCATCCTTTCATTCCGTTGCCTCGCCATACTCACCTCATGTCACCACTCATCAGCGCTAAAGACCTATATGTTGAACGCTTGCTGATTTCTCTCAGCGTAAGATAAGTTATACGTTGAAAGAAATATTATCTTTACCGCAAACTGAGCCCGTATATTGGTGCAGAGCAACACTGTTGGCTGTGTGTTTGTCAGGTTGGCGGCCTGGCGGTGTGTGTGGCGGTGGTTGTGACAATGGCAGCTGCCTACGATCCAGAAGACAGCAAGGTACAGTCGCTGCTCCCTGCACAAGGGACCTTCGAGGCCTTCTACCAGCCAGAGGTAGAGGATATACCTAACGGAGCTGCCAGACCTCCTCATGCCCACGGCAGTTTCTTCAAGACCAGACATCCCGCCCTTGTCGACGTGCGCAATGCTCCTGCCTTCGGTTATCTCTTCGGCGGTGGCCGTCGTTTCAACTACAACTAGCTGCCTCTGTGTCTTCTGCCCTGCCTTGACCGTCAACATACTTGCGAGACTGACTGTACCACGCGTGCAATGTGCACACACTCTCTACAGTTGCCTTAGCTCAGCCGCTAGTGGTATGTTCGCCGACATACGTCCTCATCTTTAGTAACATTCATTACATGTTTACATCTAAACATGAGGTCTGTTTCTATCGCACTTCATCATTCAAAGTCCACTTTTCTCGGACTGTTTCAAACACAAGTATCTTGGTCAAGTGACATCTATCCTTTTTTTCCTGACCTGGCTTTGCTATTATGCAACACAATTATTTCACAGTCGGGCATGAACACTTGGAGAATATTTGTCCAGTTGAGACAGAACTTAGAAAGTAAGAAGACCCCTGCTGTGCGTAGCATCCTGTTGTTTGTTGTCCAAGTTCTTGTGTGCATGCCTTCATGTTTTATGTTTATAGATAATTATTGTGTAAGCACGGTGGATAGTTAAATATTTTTATTTCTATAATTTGGCTTAAGGTATCATAAATAAAATTTAGAAATGTTCTATTAGCCGTATCACAAACTAAGTTAACGCAAGGATATCATTAATGTTATGTTTAAATTTCCCGGTAAATCATATTCAATGCAATTTCGAGTCCAAATGTATAAATATTGAATATAAAAAATAATGTTATACCAAAAATATATCCGAGATGGCAGCATGCGATCTTTTTTTCACAGTACATTTGTGTTACCACATGTGTTGTATGCGATCTACCTTCACAGTACATTTGTGTTACCACATGTGTTGTATAAAATACAAATAAATTACCTTATAACATTAAATAACTCAAAACGACTTGCTTGTCTCCCTCCCCGCCCTTCGTCGCCTTCCCCTGACATTTTCGAACGTTTCCGAATTTATCTTTTTATACTGACATTATATATATATATATATATATATATATATATATATATATATATATATATATATATATATATATATATATATATATATATATATATAAGCGAATCACTTGACATCATCAACGCGCAGGCCAAAATATTGGATATAAAAAGGCATTAAATTTTATGGATAGATTTCCCTTATGACATAGGCACCTCTAAGAAGGGATTTTCGGAAATTCTAAAACTAAAGGGGTGAAAAAGGTGGAAATGTTTTTTCAAATAATCCTCTTTAGAGCTTAAACTTATTAAGAACATGTGACATGATATTTCAGATGACGTAAAAAACGTGTACCTCTTAACCAAGAGTAAATATGTTAGCAGTTGCACAACCGAATGTTAAAATGTGTCCAGCTCGAGCATATTCAAATAATACTATCTGACATTTTACCATATTTGTTTAAGTTATCGCGTATTAAAATTTTGAATGTATCAATATCTTTTTCCCGAAACAACGTATGTATAAAGTTTTGACGCTAACATGTTTCAAATATGAAGTTCTGTTGCAACTAAAACTTCATAATTGAATGTGATAGACACTAGAGTGAATACAAACTGATAAGAAACCGAGCATTTGTTTCACTTTACAGCATACTATATACACAGTGTTGACACATGTTGAGGATTGTACGTGTGTGAAGTTTTGAAATAAACTCCCGTCATATTATATAAAGTTTTCAAACGAAAAATTAATTACATTTTCAACCTAATTTTACAAAGAAATCAATTTAAAATTTAAATTTATTTATTTATTAAACAACCGCAAAATAAACATTGTAAGTGGCACACAGTAACCGCGCTGGAATTGTTTGTAATATGTCAGAGAGAGCGAGGAGATGTTGGCAGTTACAATACAATGTGAATAAACAATGCAGTTGTAGTGGTTATGTTCTTATGTAGGTGTGTGGGTATGTGGAGGGGGTAGGGGAGGACAGGTGGGCAGGACGATGACGTCATAGGACTGATGTGTGCGTGCGTGTGGGCACATTCCGCGCGTGCCTGCACCCCCCCCCCCCTGCTTGACTCCAGGCCCGGAATTCCGGCAGTTTCCCGGAAGGCAGAGGCGACCTCTCCGTGGACCAACCAGCATCTCTCTCTCTCTCTCTCTCTCTCTCTCTCTCTCTCTCTCTCTCTGAGGTGTGTGTGTGTGTGTGTTCCAACATACTGCTGGACTCTACTACTGTATAGGCTGGCATTTACCTTCGCTGACACTATGTTTCAACAATGCAAACAGCAGAAACTTTGCGCGCCCCTCGCCAACACTCCGTCTATATTCGTCTGGATGATTATTTATGAATATAAAGCGGATTGGGGCAATAGCCAAGAAAACAAACTTCTTATGTGATGTAAAAATATCACGCAAGTGCGAAGTAATCCTGGTTAACTGTACTCAGTTATGAAATAAGAAGTATTAACAGCTTTCACAACAGAATTAATAACATTGTATATTCTGTGCTATCATACAGATGAATATAGAAATAAAGTTCAAAGCATTTACTCAGTAGACTAACAATATAGACTACATTCAGGCAGCACATTTCTTACCACCCGACCAATAAGGACAAGTGACAGCTATGTCTGTCTGCATGACAGTGCGTCTATGGCTTGTCGACCGACTACAATGCTTTTACTATACGACCACAAACACTACAATATTTTTTTAATTGTTTAACAAATTAAAATGTTTATTTTTTTATTTACAATAATTGTAGAAATATTTAACTAAAAAAATTATACATAAATGCACCATAATTTCCAGTTATTTGGTTTTGTTATGTTGGGACCGCTAAGTAAAGAAAACAGGAAGCTAAACATTAGCGGGACTAACGCACAATACAACAAACCAAAAAGATAAAATTTAATAAATTTCGTAATATATACATTTAAAAATTGTATTAAAATATAGTCTAATTTAAGATTTATACTTAACCTTTGAAATTGTCGCATAATTACACACTAAATACGTAAGTTTTGTAGCAGCTCATTTTCCAGTTTAAAGTTTCCTGATTGAAACTACTTATTTTGTTTACTTAGTGGTCCCCCAACGTATTTAAATATTATTATTTTACTTATTAATTGAAGTGTTATAACGGGGTTTTCTCAGTGCGGTACAGGAAGACCTACCTCGGAGAGTGAGCAGGTGTGTTTGACGGGTGAGGATGTATTATAAGGCTCATGTTTAATTCTTACGGTCTCTAGTAATTAACTATGACTTGCAATATGCAATTTCAACTGTTAAAAAATGCGTTTTTGTAGAAACAGTGCGCAAAACCACGTAATACAACAAGGATGTCTGAAGAGCCGATGAGGGCGACATGAGGGAAGGGACTGAACCCAGGACCTCTCGCACCGTACACGGTACCCAACACACTACACTACCGTAGCCAGCTACATCTATCACAAGATTTGTAACAAAAATATTGTAGAAAAGTAATACTTTATTGTTATTGTTGTGGTTATTCGGCTTATAAATATATATGTATACGTAGAATGAAAAATGAAAGCAATTTAAATTAGGCTCAAGACCTTCGTATTTAATGCAAATATAACATAACATCAACATGTAAGACAGGTCAAACGAGCTCCGAAAATTTAGCAGTATGTCAGATTTTCAAACATATTTGATTGTAGAGTATCAACTTTGACCAAAATTTTGATAATTATATTTCGTTAATTATTTCTCTTCTGTTCCACGTCAACTGCTATTGGAGGTAAATAAACTAATCGGGTGACACAATAAAGAATGCTGGTGAGACAGAGGCCTTGTGTTGCGATGTCAGGTTCCTTGTCAGTTATATAGTGTGGCTCAACCGACAGCTGGCTGGTTTCATGGCACGGTTAGTTAGAGTAGGCCTACAATATTCCAGGCAGCATTTGTTACTATCAGAAGGCTGTTAACACAGTTATAGTGAAGACAGGTAGGTGTTTTTAAAAAGTTTGAAAAAAAAGTCCACTGAAGCAAAATAAAAACATTGTGACATAAAAAATACGTTTAAGTAAAATTATTTATTTTTAAAGTTTCAAATTCGAAATTATATAAGATATTCTTATTTTAGTTATTTTATTACGATAATTAGATATGCAGTGTTAAAAAGAAACTGACATTAAAAAAATTAATAATGGTGTCGTGTTTGCTTGTATTGCAACAAGTGTATCGTGTGACATGTATAAACCTACAGTTAGCCTGCTTGAAGACTCTATTATATATTGTTCAAAGGCAAAGTTAGCTAATTAACCTACATTCTTTCCTTTAAGTTAGTTATATCAAGAAGGTACTCTAACTAATATTGTCAAAACTTGACATCTGAAGTTACAATGGAAGTTATTGTTTAGTTGATATTCTAAACACGGTGTTCATGTAAACTGCTCAGTCAGTGACGAACCACGTACGACATGTCTCGTGTGACACAACATGGTACGCTGTGATTGGCTGCTGGGCACAACTACACCGACATTGTGGGTGGTCGCTGGGACGTAGCAACTGTCTGGGACCAACCCTAGGGTCATTACTGCCTCCTCGTCGACATTCCTCTTGCTACGTCCACTCACTAGACTAACTACCAGCTCGTCCGCAGTTCGTCGGCGCCTGATTGGCCACTTTACACCGGCCTGGCCACGCCCACATTGCTGCTCGTGTACGCCAATCACGCGCCGCGCTGGAATGTACACGTACAAGTACTGTGTTATTACACTAGCCTATGTACTCAGACCTCTATGTACTCATTTCTGGCCACTACAGTTTAAACACGGCTCTCTTAATTAGACGTCAACACACGGCGCTGCCCGCCATTATCTTCTGCTAACATTACAACAACTACTCTACAATGTATGCACTTTGTTCCTTCCCATTCCTGCGGTTACCCTATACAGGATGTTTCATAGTAAAGTGCTCCTCAAGTTACAAACTCCTATTCGACAGTTCTGACGCTGATGACGTGACTGCAGAAACAAGCGTATCATTGTAGGCAGTACTTGCAACTGGTCGTCATTACGAGACGTTAATTATATCAGTTTGGTATCACGTACATCGAGCGTCTTTTTATAACTAGGACAATTGGAATGTTGTTTGTACTATCCTGTAATATTTTAAGTATGTTGTATTTAGACGTTGAGAGGGAGGGGTTGTACAAACTGAAGTGTATATATGTATATACTCCATCAGCGAATATTGAGTCGTGGAAAACCCAAGTTGTATAAAAGAACTAAACACGAAAAATATGAAGCACCAAAAAATAAAACGGAGAAACAGACTAAGGAAGCCAGAAATATTTGTAATCAACAAACACATAAATAATTACGAAATAGGAATATTGTCGTTATGTATCACGGTCTTAGAATGTCTGGTCTGGATACTAGCCTATCTACCAGTGCTATTGAGTTGAGTGCTTTATGACTGAAAGCGCCACTAGCAATGAAGTGTTGTTGTAACAATGCTATATATTGTTGTATTACCACATCTCCTAGCAGCTCCGACACTAACTTGCTACTCGTAGATCCAGTTAACACAATGATAAAACAACACCAGAGTACCAGTGGCGCCAATCAGTCATATGAGAGTCAGTTTTCAACTCCAAGTGTCCAGACCTGTTCCTCTGTGGCTGTGGTCGGTATGTAACAAAAACCGAAACACGGAAAAGTACAGAAACAGCGAGGACAACACTGCTATATAAATGGTTGTAGACAAGACAGCACAACGAACATAACACAGGCGATAATATCAGGCTTCCTTGGACGAGAACACACACTGACACATGTTCCCGTCTTCAGGCACACTGGAAGTCTGAGGAACACCAGCACATATATTTACCGCCTCACTGTAACAGTGACAGTAACTGTTTCACAGTAACCACTTTACATTAGCAGTGACAGTAACCAATTCATAGTGACAGTAACTGCTCCACAGTAACAATGACAGTAACCACTTCACAGTAACAGTAACTGCTTCACAAGCCATAACAGTGACAGTAACCACTTCACAGTAACAGTAACTGCTTCACAATCCATAACAGTGACAGTAACTACTTCACAGTGACAGTAACTGCTACACAGTGACAGTAAATACTTCACAGTAACAGTGACAGTAACCACTTCGCAGTAATACTAACTGCTTCACAATCCATAACAGAGACAGTAACTAGTTCACAGTGACAGTAAGTACTTCACAATAACAGTGATAGTAACTACTCCACAGTAACAGTGACAGTAACCGCTTCGCTTCTACTCACTACACGTCCAACTTACATGCAGTGCTTTCGTTATATGCTTTCCCCTTAGTTTGATGTAAAGTTCAAAGCATGCTTCAAGTGTTGTTATTTTACGAACCAGGGCGGTATTTTTATACTCAGAGCAGTGTAAAACCCCTTTTAGCCATGTTGAGGGGCCGCTAAATAATGTATCTGATAGGCGTAAAGAATGTTTAAAACTACAGAAACATAGTTTCAAGTATGTGCTCTCTCCGTTCATGAACGTTTTGCGAATAAGTTTAGCTGTTACACGCGGGAAAGAACAAACGTGGCCCGCACGTACTGTACATCATCCTCTTATAAACTATGTGAAGAGAGGATCGCGCCAGCTATAAATAACGTGTCGCACGTCCAGCAGTTGGCTGCAGTGTTGGCGAGGTGGTCTGGTAGCTAGTGTAGTAGTCATGTGAAGCAGCTAACATCACGTGACTAGGAAGACATTGTACACTCAAGTGTAACTACAACAGCCAGCGGTGCACTCGTGCTGCTTCCAACTGAGCAAACTACATGAATAACAAGCGTCTATGCGACTAGTTTCATACACTATTGTAATTTCAAAATATGTACACAATATTATTGATTTTGAATTACTTTTATTGCTCAGTCTAGTTTAATTTTGAATACATAATGGTATCATAAAATAACTTTTTAAATATTACATTTCAGCATTTTCTTTTGTAGCATTAAAATAATGTGATTATTTAATTAAAAATTAATTATAAGTGTTGAAAATAATATTCTACGGAAATATAAGGTTTTTCACTGTATTGTGTGTGTGTTATCGTAAGTTTGATAATTGAATTTGTCTCATACTAAACGTAAACATGCATTGTATCCTTATCATGGCTACGCCCAGGTATAGTAGCAAGAATAGTTTAAATTTTCACATAAAGTGCTTTCAAACTATTGCAGATGTATTTTATTTATTTCTTTGCGAGAATGTCCCCAAAAGCTCTATGATCTATTTTTGTTAACTGTTCACTAAATATAATTTTGCAAACAGGGAGATAATAGGCTATATTCTCACACCATATTGTTTCAAAAGTTTTCTAGAATCCAACAAGACAATTTTTTCATCATCTACAATTACTGCATAATGTTCCATCTTAACTTAGTGGTAACACAATACAACATAGGAACTACACACTTGTCATCATAAAGTTATAACTTAGAGTTCGCAGAGATGGAAACAATGAAAGCATACTACAGTTACTAAGATGTAGAAAACATTAACGTGTAACTGAGGATGATAACAACGCACGCAGTAGGAGTATTTTATGATAATGTAAATGGTTCTTTACTCCATGTAGTGTAAGGAGGAGGAGGGGGGAGATGAGTCATTCATGCGGCAGGGGAGGGTGGGTTGGGGGGGGGGGCTGGAATGATAATTGGCTGTGGTGTCCAGTCATGAGAGGCGATACTGGAGCATCCAGTCATGAAGACTGGAGTGTGTGTTCTCCTCGCTCTCCAGCACATGTACGGTACGCACCATGATATCCTCACACACTGCAACACTCGTCCATTACTAAGAGTGCCACGAGTATTACTGCCACGTGAGCATATTGGCAACATTGCTCACAATACAATTATAACAGAAGTTTTGTTTTTAATATTCCCTTACAAGATTCTACTATCCTTCAGACACATATACTCGAGGGATCACAGCTCCATGTATATACACATACATACACAACACACACACACAGTTGGCATTACTTGTATTCCGCTGCTTATATTATTTGTTACCAATTTCAGGAAAAAAAAAGCTTGTTTCCTCCTGATTGTTAAATTAACAAAGGTAGTGACGGAATTTGATTGGTCCTTCTTCTATACAATTGTAATTAGCGTAAACTGTCCAACCAGCAATGCTTTATGGCACAGAATATTCATACGGAGAGCAAGGAAGGCATGCATAATCTGTTGCATCACTAAACAATAGTTAGCTATACATTATGCAGCAACAGAGTTTTAAATAATGTAAATCTTGTAGACAAACACGAGTAAAAGTCGCCCTGTGCTTGCTATGGACGTAACTGTGAAAAAAACCTCTTGTGACCCACTCTGAGGGGATGTTGTGCTAAATATTGATGTTTGTGTCTTGCCCTCCCTTTATTAGACATGATGTCTATATACTCAGTCACTATTTATGAACTGAGCCCTAGACCATCATGTATAACCAGGCTACCAAACATGGCGGCGATAACTTGGCGAGTGTACATAGATGTCGGAACTGTTTTAGGTTCTCACGGCCAGATTAACTTCAGCTCTGAGCATCACCTAGCATACTGTGATATCACGATTGTAGAAGTGGGTTCGTGTCCATTGAAGACCAACTTTGTGGCTAACGTCTTGTAGATATTCTTATCAGTAACACGAGCTTTGTTCGCTTGGTCAGAACCCAGTGCAACTTCTGCACCTGAACTGCAACTAGATGTTCTTGCACTTGGCCGCAATACTCCTGTGGCTTCTACAGGCGAGTAAAACTACAACTGGTCCACCTGAGTGCTACACATGTTGCATAACCTCGGAGGAGTTCCAGTAAAGTTGAAGAAGGTGTCAAATAAACGTTATATAATAATATATTATGCTCTGTTAAACCCAGAACAATGTATTTTACTTAAATACTTCAGTTAATGTAGCGTTTAGGCAGAGGTTATGTATGACAACATTTTAATGTTTCTACACAGCAACAAATTTTTAATTAATTTTAAAATTTGCTTTTAATAACGCCGTTCCCAATGAAAAAATAACAATCAAATAAAATTTACAGAACCCTGTAACCTGATTGGACACCAAAGAGTTCTGTTGGCGACATTTACACCTTCTCATTCGTAATAAATCCCTGGAATCTAGTTACACCTTCGGGTGTAGAAGTTGTAGATAGTGATTACCACGCGAACAACGCTATGGCAGGCACGTATGTCAGAACATTAAGTCAGTAGACCTTGCGGTGAACCAACTTCATGGACTGGAACATCTGCCACAGCTGAGAAGTATCACCAGTACATGAGCAATTATTCTGAGATAAGCCTCGTGGTATGTATAGTGGTGTGCTGATTCATTCATATGAGAATAACGCGGTACATGGATGACAGAAACAATCAATCTCACATCATCATGCACACTGAGAAAAAGGATTTGTTGAGTTAACCAAAGTTTTGTTTTTAATATTCCCTTCAATCCTTCAAGTGCCTGCAATCGAGGGAGCACAGCTCCACACACACACACACACACACACATATATATATATACACACACACATATATATACACACACACACACATATATATACACACACACACACACATATATATATATATATATATATATATATATATATATATATATATACACACACACACACACAACACAAACACAGTTGGCATTACTCGTCTTCCGCTGATAAAACATTATTTATGTTACCAATCTCAGGAAAATTAAATACCGCTTGCAATAGAAGACCAATTGAACTTGCGCTGCGTTGCGTCGGTACAAAAAGCCGGAGGTAAAATTTAATCGGGTCCCGGGTTTAAGTCCCGGCGGGGTCTTTGCTTGTTGACTAGGTGTTCTCTCTGTGTACTCCCAGTTCCCTCACCCTTGCATTCCGCCACTGCTCCGAACACATCTCATGTATCACATCGCTATCCCAGTTAAAGTGGGTCTTCACGCCTCGTATTACATTTTACACTTAACTTTCATCAAGGAAGAATACAAAAATAAAATGGGAGTGGTTTTACTCAAGTCTTGAGCTAATTGAGGACGTTAATTTTCACAACTTCTTACGTACTATACGATATAAAGCACGCAAATAACAAGCAAAAGTTGTACAAAATTAATCACTCTATAAATAGCCTAATTGTGTAAGCATAAGCATAACAATTACACTTGGAATGTCTTTCTTGCCGTACAATATCCTTGTCCTACGCATAAAGAAGTCCCGACACGAATTTCACCCCATTCACGAAATAAACAGGGGTACCTCCCCCCTGCCCCCTGACCAGTATGACGCATTCTTCCCCCTCCCCTACTAACTAACATTCATTTCATGTTTTAGATTATCTGACGACTCTAAATTGTGCTTTAAAAACAATATTTCACACACCACACCATAGTTACTGGTCACAAGTTACGGAGTTATGAGAACATCACTAGATGACATATTTTACCAGAGACCCACATATATTAAAATATGTGTTTATAAAAACTAAAATAAGTTAAAGGCCAGTGATTACAACATGGTGTGTTGTCTTAAGTCCTGACCAGAATATCAGTGCACACTTCTCTTCATACTGTATTCGATACAGGCTGTTCACGCTCAACTCCTCACTACCGTCTGGACGAGAGTAATGGTTAAAAAATATATATGTTATTGCTCCCCCAGACTCTTAACGTTTGAGTACGTATGAATATGTACACATCGTTTATTACCAACATAGCTAAGCTGATATTGACAAGTGGCGGGTATAGTCAAGTTGGCTGGAAGGAGAGTATAGAAGGATATTTGAGAGCGTGTGGTTGGCGGCACTGCGCTGTGGGAACAAACTGGTCCTGCCGGTCGCTGACTCACGCTACCCCCCCCCCTCCCCCCAGCTCCACACACGAACACCGCCCTCTCTAGCCGTCACTTAATTCAGGTGCTGCAGTCTCGGCTTCACCCGGGGCGGTACTGACCACCGACATGTATACAGCGTGTTCCATACACCGCTCTTTATGACCTCCACTCCAGTTCTCACAACACCAGCTTAACACGCGACTGTACACACCTCAAGTCATACTGCTGCTGCTTAAATATGTCTATCTCGCCTTTAAGTTGGCTGCCTGTCCAGGCCATTGCTCTGTCGTCACGAGATTATTAGATATCTACCCATCCTACATGAATTATGTCAGCTCGTGGCTAGCATATAAAGTACGTACACGTTGGTATACCCTATTCAAGTTATCGCTACACATTACAGCATATTTCCTAGCGGCCAAACAAAACTCTAAAATGAGAGTTTTTGCGATTTATTTTACGTATCTTGGCTCAAAACATTTTTAAATGTATAGGCGCTTACAATACACATATATATTTAATAATACATCATAAAATGATAGCGTGACGCGAGAATGTATCATGAGGCAAGTTGTTGGCGAGAAGACTGCACGGCAGGTAGTGACTTGCACCTAGAGGTTATGTTCAGCCGTGGTGCACGTATCTGTGTCGCCCGTATCTATTCCGTACTTCTAGGTCTGGAACACGCTAAATACCTAGGCGGGCCACCTTAAGTAGATATTAAACGCCAATTCTGACACACCCTATCGTCTCCCCCCACCCCCCGGTTCCACCACAAAAATGAAGCTAACACATTTTTGTAATACATTATTCCAATTGTTTTTCATACAAATATAAATAATATAAAGAAGTAAGGTTATAACAGAATTTAATAATTCAGATGTATCGCCTTCATATTATGCATGGAGCAGTCTACGATACCAGCCTCTATCCTATATGAAAAAAGTATATTTGGGCCAGATCTGGCATCAAGGATAGAGAAATATACACTAGTTCATATCTGGCCAATTTCAGATATAACTTTTTTTCCATCTGGGATGATGACTGTTACAACAACTATGAGACGATATTGCACAGCACCACATCAATCTTCATGCAGGACTCTATCCTAAAATTTCTGACGCAAAGTTTTGCCTAAAAGAAAGACTAGTTTTTCTTGTCGGTTTAATCACTTGTTCGAATTATCGTTCTTTCCCTGTACCAGGTATAATTTTATTTTTGCAGTTGTTATGTGTGGTAGTTTTTTGGAACTGTCGTTATTTTTTTGGGAATACACAAAATTCCATAAACATTTGTAACAGAATACTCTGGGATTAAGAAACAACATTTGTATACACTGTGTGTGATGGTAAAAAGATATTGTGTCACATTTGAGTTCTCGTTATTTATTATAATACAAGCATAATCTTAAAGAAACTTGGTAGTTCGTATTCTATGCTCTATCTTGTTCAAATGAATTAAAGTGGGAAACAAAGATTAGAGCAAAACTTTATCAATGGCTACTGACGTTAAATTTTGACGACTACGAGGCGGGCAAACGCGCGCATCGGTTTCGGAACGCGCCTGTCCGCGCTGAACGTTCGTTAGGAAGGCGGGCGGCCGTGGGAACACAGCTAGCCAGGTTACCGTTGCGCTACGTCGTAAACAAAGCCTTCCCCTTTCCTTCCCCCCTCCCCACCCTCCTGGGCTTCATCATGCTGGGACATTACCATAGGAAGAATTGTGGCGGAGAGCAGAGGATAAATGAAGATGGAACCAGCCAGGAACTCGGTGGAAGGAGCGACCACTAACGTATTACCCAGCAGTTTCGGAAGTCATCCTCAGGCGCTGCTCTGTCTACTCTACACAGTCAAGCCTTGTTCACATGTCCACGGACCAAGCTGATCCGGACCATCCGGAAACTTAAAGAGTGCGTAGTATATAATTTACCGCTAATAGCATCAGTTTAAAATTGTAGGTTTCTCAAAGCCAATGTGCACAAATAAAAATACAGCAATCCCAGACAATAGGTTTTGCCAACTTTCTGAGCAAAAATTCTTCTCGAATAACGTATATCTGAAGAACATTCTCTGACACCGAAATCTCGGCGGAAGAGATCACGCTTAACAAATGCCTTATTCTAGGTAAAAGTTTTTTAACAAAGTTGGCAAATAAAATTATCAAGGATTGTTATTTTGTAGTTTTTCTTTACTGACATTCAAAAATTGTAGGTATCAATCGTAGAACTCTGCGCTTATTTATCTGCCATGCCCAGCCAGTCACAAGGGTAATTTTATTTTCGGACTAACCGCACGGAAAAAGTTGAGCTATTCCCGATTTTCCTGTGTTATACACAAGCATACACATATGCGCAATGTATCTTGGATATACTGAAAGTTATGGAGACCCTGTTTTGTACGAGCCATGGACGTGAGACACAATATTCATAATGTCCTGGAGTCTAATTATAATCACCTCTCATCCAACTAGTCTGATAGAAGAGTAACGATAAGCTACGATAACTATCGATTGTAATAGGTTATTATCAGTGACGTCTTTGTATTTTGTCGTTGCTTGTGTGATGAAGCTTAAAAGTGGGCCACCATCTGCCATCTTGAAGTTTGTTACCATGCCCTGGTACTAAAGAGCTGTACATCAGTAATGTCCTGGTAACTGCAAATTGTTTAAAAGGATTACAATAATTTGGAGTAACTTTGTAGCATTTTGGGGTAACATTGTCCCAGGCATTTTTTTACATGATAGCATTGGGGTATTCAATCGCTATGCAAACTGCAAGATTAACAAATTCATTCATCTAGAACACAGCTGTATTTTTAGAAAATTCTGAAATACTTCATTTGAATTTAAACTATGCTAGTGGTACAAAGTTGCCCTGACCTGTACAAAGTTACCCCAAATGACTGTACTACACTAAAGTCACATACTTCATAAAATCGCTACAACAGAAGCTGTGTAAGAGAAAAAAATACACGAAATAACCTAACTAGGGGACAGTGTTGAAATATATGCAGTATTGGGCAATGGTTCGATTATAAGGTGATTTCAAAATTGCTATCTTTATTTAAAGTAAAACTGTCGTATTTAAGTGTCAAAAGTTTCATTAATGTATGTACTACAATTTGCAAGTGACACAAAGACGAATTTCACTATATAAGTTAAATTATGGAGATTGATTCATTTCTCCCCCATCCCCCAAGATACATGTGGTATGAGGTTAGCTACAGGGAATGGAGACATAACCAAGTAAATGATGCCATGTAAATTACTAATGGAACAAATCTGGCATCAATGAGACCCTAGGTCCCTAGGTGGTGTTTCTTCCTGATTTTTGCAGATATGTATTTTGGAAGTAAAGTTGCAGGAAGATGAAAACAAACAATACGAAGCAGACGTGAAGCCAACCGTATATTGGAGACTTCACCGCTGCATCGACTGATGTGCACCGAGACATATAGTGTGGGCTACTATGTCATGAAATCTACTGTCGTGTAAATTTGTTTTGTTAAAATTGGAAACTAAACTGATTTGTGTAATATGTACCCTGAACTTGTAAAAAAATAAGTTTTCATTTTTCGTATGTGTATTTACATAACTTTAAAGCGTTTAAAAATGTGCTTACAGTAGTTATGGTCATATTTATGCTGAGTAGGTGTAGTGCCTTTACAAATGAGGAAACATGACTTTCTATCAATATTTCTTGATTTTGATAATTTTAGTTTGTTCCCACTATTTTGTACTATAATTATTTTGTTTAGTATTCATAATTTTAATTTAGGTCTTTTATTTTTGCGTTACAGATAGTAATTGGTGCAAAATGTTAAACTCATAACAATGGAGACAACAGAGAAGAAAGGGCAGAAGGAGATTGATTTTAACCGTTGTCTTATTTGCCAGACTGACAAGGGACCCAAATACTATAAAATACATATGTTACAAATTCCACAAAACAATCGCTCCTGAAAATTACTGACAGTGCCAAGACACATGTGTAGTATGGAGAAAGTGATTTCAGCAGCATTGTAAGTAATGTATAAGATCTCACCATTGAAGAACTAATTGCAAAAGGCGTTACTTACCCTACAACCCGCTATGGTAATCTGATCCATACTGAGAAGATAGAGAGGGCTAAAGCTATGATAAAGCACTTGCAACAGGCAAGAATACAGATGCCTGGAAAAGAGGAAGGCCTACAACAAGTTCTTGACAAACAACAGATTCCATTGATTCCGCTTCTTCATTTGGGCGGAGACCCAGAAAATCAAAATGTGATAATAGGAAATGCATTTTATGTCAAGAAGAGAGTACGAATGCTCTCCATGACGTATCAACTGCAAGTATGGGACTGCAACTGCTGGAAATTGGTCGTGAAACAAGCAATGAACACATTAAAACTCGGTTGAGTCTCATCGTTGCTGCCAATGATCCATTGCAAATGATAGCTTATGTATAAAATAAAATTTGGATGTCTCGTGAAGTGTAGAAGTGATATAAAAAAAGCATGCTGGTGACAGATACACATATCAATATATTTAAAGTAATTTCAGAGATGGAAATCCTGAATGTAATTAAAAATGTTATGGATGATCCTAAACTAGTTCTTAACATGACAAATATACACACTACTTGCTTGAACATTCTTGAAGAAAATGGTGTTTCGATTCTGATAATCCAAGGTACAAACATATTTGAATAAACTAACCAGGAATACATTCCACATGTCCATTTCTATCGCCTTGAGGACAGAACACAATCAGAGCAAATAATTTCTACAAAAACCAAAGAAACTGCCATTTCTGAAGCAGTGAAAATGACTAACCTGAATGATGAAGCAGAAATTATATTGATGACAACAAAAATCCTTCGCAGAGAGATAAGCAAATCATAGTAGTTGGCAATTTAACGGGTCATTTGATGATTATTCAGTTCATCCACTACTTACTACTTTCTGCAAGTACATTGTTAAAGGTGCGCATGAGGTTCAAACTGAGAGGAGAAAAGCAAAAGTAGATATTAGAGTGACGTTGTTGGCACAACACATGGCACAGACATTCTGGTCAAGCAGATAAATCACACAGCAACAAAAAATGGATTTAGCACTATTTCGAGACCTTCTCGAGACTCCACTATCTGTTTCACTAGCAATGATTGTACACAAAAAATTTCGGAGCAAGCATTTGATAACTCTACTGCACCTGCTCAACTTGTCTGTAAGTTACTCAAAAATTCTTGATATTGAAAAAAGGTTAGCTAGGGATATTCAACAACAGATGGTCTCTAGTGGTGGTTTGTTTATTCCATCTAGGATGGTCAAAGACCAGTTCGTTTGGTTTGCTTTGGATAACATTTATTTCTTGGAGGACACTTAATGGGAAAGACACGCATCATGGTACGGTGCTAACTGTTTATTAGTCTGCTCAAAACAACTTTACTATAGCATAGTTCCACACATTTATTTGAAAAGTTGCACTTCGTCCCATACTGAAGCACTCCAGTGCAATGTGTTACACTACCCAACACCAAATGTATGCTGCAAGATCCTCCCATTGAAGTGTAAGTGATTCTCGTAGGACTATGGATAAGTATAATCAGCCAGATTTGCTGTGGATCCTTAGCTGCGCACAGTTAACAGAAGATTCAGAAAATACTACTACTAGTGGCGAATGTTCAATGAAATTTAACAAAATTTCATTTAAATTTAGGCACAATTCATCAACTCTCAAATACACATCTCCTCTGTGTGAAGTTATTTCGTTCACAATTTGTCCTTATAGGTATTGTACCTTAGCTCACTCCCAGCAATACATACGAATGGATCGAAGACCCGTACAACATAGAGCGTTTTCAACCCAGTGCTATCAACTGAGTCTATAGTGACCAACATATATTTGGCCCCACCTCTTCTCCACTTACCACCTACTAATTGTAGTGTTTTGTACACAATGCTTACGGGAGCACATGATATTACAGTGCTTGTCTTAGGTCCTGGTAAGCTAACCTGTACTTCTCTTGATCTTCAACTGTACGAAATGGCTATAAAGCTTTGGATGTCAAGGGAAGATATTCAGAACAAGTTCAATTTCCACCCAGGCGAACTACACATTGTAATGTGGGCGCTAGCCACTCTAGAAAAGTATGTTAAGGGAAGTGGAATTAATTATGTATGGGTGGAAGTTGTGTTGTACTCTACAACTACTGTGACTCAAATTTTAAATGGTAAACATCTCTACAGTGGCCTTGAAGCACATACTGTGACACTCCTGTCTCTATACAGTATGTACTTCAATTCATTCAAGGAAGTCAGTACTGAAGATGCATCTTTGTTTCAGAGCATGTCAGTCAAGATTAGAGAGGCACTAATGGCTGACATAAAAACAGAAAATAACCAACAGAATCATCTCGTGCTTGAAGTTTCAAAAGCTGCAAAAATGTATAGAAGAGCTGAAACTCATGGAGAAGCTTGGTAAATATGAAGCTAACGTCACAAAGACAGGCGGATATTTTTTAAGAACTATACGAAACAATTTTTATGTATCCTTTCATATGTGAGAGCAACTAGACAAAAAAATTGGGAACTTCACCTCGCAACAACCGAGGCTCTTATCAAGTACTTTTACGCCCACAATCACCTCAACTATGCACAGTTGTTGCCGCTCTATATATCAACAATGCAGTATGTTCAGAAAACCCATCCAGATGTTTGGCGTGAATTTGAACTAAGAAACTTCTTCGTGACTAAATCATGTTTCGGATTTAGTTCAATTGCCCCTGATCATGCTATTGAAAATAAAAACCGTGCTCTGAAAACGACTGGAGGTGTTAATAGGCATAACACAAAATGAGGATGCATTGAATTGTCATTTACTCGTTTCATCTTAATTGTCTTGAATGGTAGAAAAAATGTAAGTCACTACACAATGTTGACACAGATGTCATAAGAAAAGAGCATCATGAAATTTCTGGAGGGAAGAAAAGCAAAGCGCAGAACAGAAAATATTGCAAAACTGAAGAAAGTCTTTGCAGATCATTGTCACCCAATCAAATAAAAATGTCAGCACCTCTAAAATATTTTAACTGGTGCCACAAGTAGTGAATATATAGCAATTGACATTTCTTCCCATGACAACACTGGTCAGAAAGTCTTTAAATTATTCGTAGGTGAACGCCTTGCAAGTGGCAAAGTTGGTGTATGTGACAAGCTCCCTAATTGTAAGATCAGAACATTTAAAACACTTCCAATATCCGTGTTCAGGATAAGTTACTCATAGCATGAGAAGACAGGAAACTGCTACAAAGACTAGTTGTTATAGCGAGGTCACGTGAAGAGATAAACTTTGTTGATGCAATAGGTTCGTACGAATTAGTTTGCACTCCGCGATCACTATTTCAAAGTGATGGGACACTTCTGTTGACATCTGAAAAATATAAAATACTTCACCACCTAGAAAATATGGATGTTCCACAGCCACCAGTAAATACCTTCGATAAACCTGTTTCATCACAATCGATATCGGAATGTGGAGAAACAGCAAAAGTACTTATCGTGGATGGGATGGTTGTGGTAAATACCATTAAGAATCCTTTAGACATGAATACCTGTGGAGATTTTGCAGCTGCATTGATAAATGTAATTTTGCATATGGCAAAAGATTATGATGAAGTAAGACTTGTATTTGACGGATATGACTCACTTTCTATAAAGAGTCAAGCTAGAAAGAAGAAGACTATGGGTTCTCAAACATATTACTGGATACATGAAATGGCTCTCATAAGAAATATCACTTTGAAAAATTGGCTGTCACATCCAAAAACTAAAGGTGAACTGACTGAATATTTGGCATCCAAAATGCTTGCTCATAGCTTGATGCCTGAAAATAACTTGAAAAAGTTCTTAGTGGCTTACAACTCATGCACTACGGGTAACACTGAAATATTTGCAAAATAATGGCAATTCGTATTCAGTATTATTTTGTACAGACTTTCTACGTGTTTTGTTAATTTCTATGAGCGTAGGTATTCAGGGGAGGGGTTTAAGGGGGCGGGCTTTACGACTTGACGGCTTGCGCTTATTGCAGTATTGTTAGAAATTATAATGCGCTTCACAAACTGAAACTAAATGTTTACAGAAGTAAAAAAGAAACAGTATATTGCCTCTTATTACTGAACAAAGGTTAACCTGTAGAATAGTACACGCTGTGTCTGTATAACAAATGGCAACCTATTTATTTAAGTTAAATATACACCAAATAACATAACAAAGCACTAAACTCACTTTTAACAAAGACAAAACACGAAGTTACACTACTGCCCACACTAATAAGTCAGTCAATGTCCGAACACAATTACGCAAAAACCTAAAGAAGTAATTTTAAAATATATGAAACGTTGAGCCAAAGTAAGAATAATTCCACTATAGGTTAGAAAGAAAATGTATTTTCTCATAGGAGAGTTTGACACAGAGAATATTTCTGCCACTAGTTTCGTTGATATCGCTAAGGGACCAGAAAAATACGAAACCGTAATAAATATATATTTAAATAGGCTTGGAAATGACACTGTAAACACTACGTCATATTTTAATTACAAATGGAAATACATAAAGCATATTATTTTAGTATATATAATAGCAAGGTGTTCGGATTTACAGTTTTATATGTGTAGAAAATTTGAGTATGCAGATTTAACCCATTTAATTTGTAACGAAAAATAATCAGAAAAGTCCCACTTGATGTTCGGTTATTATTGCACAATTGTTTACACATGCGGTTAAAGCACTGGAGAGTATCAAACTGAACTCTTGTTGTAGTAAACGTTCCGCGGAAGACTGCACGTTCGCTCTTCCAGAGTGTGTGTGTGCTCTGCTGTTGCCGCACAGACAAGAGGTAGACCTACATTTATGTCCTAACTATCACAAGTGGCTTCTACTGTGCCACAACGCCGTGACTCAATAGTAACCTCTTATATTCTAGAGCACGAAGCTATGAGAGTCTCACGTCACAGTGTGTTGATTCGATCACTGTCGCCTTCAGTACCAGTATCACTCGCAGCCTCGGTCACATTACATTACTGCTGACAGACAATCAAATTACAGTTCGTTATTGTCAGTCAGCTGTAGGGAACGTTCAGCAGTAAGCAGGGGTATCTTCCTCTGTCAGTAAATCGATAGTTTTCTAACATTCGCCCGAGTTATTAATAGATTAAAGGTAATAAGGATACTTTCCCGTACAGTGAGTGATGATGTATTAAAATAGATTCATTTAAGCTCACTTATTTCAGCTCTGCAAACTTCAAACGCCAGGAATAGAGCATACATTAATTGTTTTTTTTTTGTAAACATAAATTAACAATGGTTAGGGATTCCTGTTTTTCGCGAAAAGAATTTTGCCCCAGTTAGTTTCAGTACCTTACGTGCACATCTGCACTTCTGCTTCATGGTTATTGGCAGCGTGTCTGTGTGTATCATTTGACTGAGCCAATTACAATAACGTTCCTGCAACACCATACGTCTGTGATTTGCAGGTAGAATCCCAAGGTTCGTGAGAGTTAAAATATCCAATCACTGGCCACAGAGCAGAACTGCAGATGTGCACGAAAGGCACCTAACAATGGTCCTATATATTTAAGTGTGTGTACATACACTTCTCACATCGTCTGAACAATCCCTAACCTAAGCAATATAAAAGTTTCTATAACTAGAACTGTAATAAACACCGCCTAAGAATATAGTTTACCTGACAACAACGACGATTTGCAGACCCAACCATGAACAGTTGCGTCGCACAGATCGACTTCAACAAATGTCCTCGTGTACTTGCCCAAATCCGGCAACACTTTGGAAAAAAACAGCTGACGTAACTGAAAACAATGGAGTAAATTACGTGAGATTATGGCAATGTGTGAACGAAAAATACATTACCAGAAAGTAAGGTAGTTAAAGTGAAAACTTGGCCTTGCTTGACCGGAAGTAAGGTAGTGCGTGAACCAGACATTTCTGCCTAGAAAGTAAGGAAATATGTTAACCAGGCATTGCAGCCCAGGAAGTAAGGTAATGTGTAAACCAGGCATTGCTGCCTAGGAAGTAAGGTAGTTGTGAACTAGGCCTTGCTGCCCAATAAGTAAGCTAGTATGTGAACCAGGTTTAGAAGGATGCACTATAGAAGTGTCCCCCGGGGAAAGGAGCTGTGAGTTCGTTGACTGAGGAGGAATTCCTTCATCTTGCCGGGAGGAGTGTGTACGCCTGGTCTACGATAAGGCAGCGTTGTGCATGGGAACATGTTACTACTCCCCCCTCCCCCCCCCACACACACACTTCCTCTACTTACATGCTCCGCCTATCGCCACTGGACGAGTCAATAAACCCCTCGACTTTAAAACAGGCGGGAGAGGGCTTTGTGCGGCGCGCCACCCGAGATGCTCGTTTGTTTTAGGACTAGAGGATGTGGAAGGGGGGGGGGTAGGGGAAGACACGCAGTAGAAGGCCTGCTCTCTCTGGTATTGGTTCTTTATGTAGTATGTCTTGTCTTCCTCCAGAGCCTGACTGCGCATTGTGTCAGCAGGGCGCATTGTAATAGGTCGTCCATCAAGTTGGGACGTTTTGTACGAACTTGACGAATGTTTGTACACGTTGCTCGGGAGTACAATTTCCTCTTACAAAAAAACATATCCGAGCTTGTTTTTCCATTACAGCATTCTAATGAATCGATTTTATTTTTTGTCGCAAAAATTTATTAATTAATATAATGAAATGAAAAATTGACATTGAAACTACACGTCACGGACCCTTTATAAAATAACTTTTTATCTAAAATATTTCTTTAAATAAAAAATTTTCAGTAATTATACAAAGTAATACAACTTTGTAATGATTTTTACATTCGTCGAGTAGTAGCCCGTGGCACGTAGTTTCAATGTTTTTTTTATTTTTTCATTTTTTCCATCACTGTTAATCGTTGGTAGTTGTGTATTTTTTTCATTTGAAAAAAAATTTTTTTTTTTCGGTTTGGTTGGTTTTTATATGTGAGTGAGAGATTTTGGTCAGCGCTTAACATCGAGGTCTTCAGCGCTGGTGAGGGATGACATGAGGTGAGCGTGGAGCAGCGCCGGAATGAAGGGGCGGGGGAAACGGGAGATCGCCGAGAAAACCCGCCGACCAACGGCATCGTCCGGCACGACTCCCACATGCGAAAATCCAGGGACCGACCCCGCAGGGAATCGAACCCGGATCGCCTTGGTGGGAGGCGAGAGGTCTGACCCCTCGGCCACCGCGGCCCCTTTTTATTTGTGGTTAGCTTATTAACCAGTAAAAGGAGGTCACATTAAGGCGACTGCCTGCCTATCTTGTAAACAGCGTTGCAGCGCCCTAGCAGAACTATTTATTTCTAACAAACTTCTAAATGTGATTCTAATGTTTTCATTCACGAAAAGAACAAACACGACAAACGATATAGGAATGGTAGTTTAAAAACATCGCGTTAATCAGAAAGATCATTTCTTAGCACTTCAACATGGCAAAAACATCTTTATCAATTTATTTTATCTAAACAACTACTCACGGGATTCGTGCGAAACTACGATAGATAGGAGTATTGGACTTTGCTTAAAACTCTCCACCAATGAAAAGATGGGGGTCATCATGGCTGAACCCAGAAAGTTATTTCGCGATGCGTGGGTCTAGGTTGGGGGGGGGGGGGATTGACTTGACTATTTTTATACATGTGGTATACACATGGAACTAACGTTTAAATGTTTAAGAATGAATGCCCCTTATTATTTCAAGGCACATTAAACATAATATAACTTAGTTTTCCACATCAACAATATTATTACTTCAATTAAACATCATTTGCGCTAATATTGTTAAACATTAATTGGTTCCAACCTGCCTTATAAAACAGTTATCTAACAAACAAGTTATTTTTGTCATCACATTATTTACATGGAACAAACGTCGCACTTTTTTTACTTCCCTTGCATTTATTATTAGTTATTTAGTGCAACATTTTACAATAAAAAACGACGACACTCCTTAGGAAACTGATCCACAACATACTCGGCAGCTATAGGAATGTCGCGGCGCACAAACATCAGAGCAAGTCCATTGAGCCGTGTCTCACAAGTGGAGTTACGTAAGTATGTATTCAACCTTCTTAGCTATGAAAATGTTCTCTCTGGTGTCGCTGTTGAAACTGGTCATGTGGCCAGTATGTGCAGAAGTTTGTTTATGTTGGGGAAAGAAGGATGCGTTTCAGGTCGTAAATCCTTCCATAGCAGAATATGGTTGTGAATCTTGATTTTCCCATTTAGGTTTCCAAACAAACTCTGCTTCAAAAGTGCTTGGCTTAGGAAGGATATTCCTGTATAATTCGAAGCATTATTTTAGTCTCAGGTGTGGCAGTTTTAGTTTTACTTGGAATGAGGTACTGTAGAGATGAGATTAGACTCCTGTGCTGTTGAAATCGATCATTCAGTTGAGATATAACATAGTCTGTGAATGGCAGGCATGTATTTAATCTGTAATACTCCTCACAAGTGGCAGCTGTTATGTTTGCACGGTGTTTTGCCTCCCTGCAGATCGTGGAACAGGAATACCCATGCGTTCAACAGTGACACCATTTTCTTTGAGCATACTTACATCAGTGGCAAAAATATTTTTGAACTGATTCTGAGAATCTATGAGAATAGAATAAGAAACACCAACATCATGACGAACATGTTCACACGCTGTTGACAAGTCCAAGTTTACGATCTGCAGCTCCTTACACAAAGCCAGCGTGTAGCCAAATACTTTTTCAATAATAGTAAGCGGCACAGTGAATTTTGAACTCCTTATAGCACTCAGCAACTGACAAGCCTGTATCGGAACCCTGCAATTCTTCCAATGCAACTATTACATCTGGATACAACTCTTTACAACGAAGCACACTTCCGTGTTTATAAACCCAATGTGTTTCACATAAAGCAACTAGTTTTGAATGACGAGATTGTGAAATCTGTTCAGTAACAGCATTTTTTAAAACCTCACTTCGCTGAGCTGATCAGGTGCCGCGGTGGCCGAGGGGTCAGACCTCTCGCCTCCCACCAAGGCGATACGGGTTCGATTCCCGGCGCGGTCGGTCCCCGGATGTTCACATGTTGGAATCGTGCCGGACGACGCCTCTGGTCGGCGGGTTTTCTCGACGATATCCCGTTTCCCCCGCACTTTCATTCCGGCGCTTCTCCACACTCACCTCATATCACCCCTCACCAGCGCTAAAGTCCTCGATGTTAAGCGCTGACCAAAACCTCTTCACTCACTCGCTGAGCCTACGACCGGAAATATTTCCCACCGACTGAATGGTGCCTAAACAGTTGCGCACAGATGGTAGAGCACAAGAATGAACAATAGCAAGTCTTAGGGAGTGTGCACTGCAGTGCACGTTAAGTGCCATTGGATAATCTTTCTTAACATATCCTTTAACGCCATGTAAATGACCACTCGTGGCAGCTGCACCATCGTAACCTTGTCCAACAAAGAAATCACAGTTCACATTATTATTTTTTAGACACGTAATAATAATTTTGGCTAATCCCTTCCCAGTTAAGTCAATACAGGCACAAATTCCAAAAGTCTTCTCGTATTTTGCCTTCTTCCCTGTCTATATAACGCACACACAAAGACAACTGTTCTGTTCGGGCAATGTCTGCTGTTTTATCAGCCATTACAGCATAACTCTCTGCAACATTAACTTTGTGTACTATTTCAGTGGTTATTTTAGATCCACAAATTGTTATGAGCTCATTTTGAATATTGGGCTTGTGTACTGAGCATTCATGTCACCTGACTCGCTGTGCTAATTAATCACGTGGCTACACTAAATCGCAAAAGCGCTCTGAAGTTACCATCTTTGGAAGTAGGTTCTTTCATTACTATGTCGTGGCGACCAAAATAAATAATAGTTTTAACAACAGAAATCAATTTTAGTCGGTTTTCTGGCCCTTTACGGGCTCTCCTGCTATCTATCTGGTCAGCAACAAACTGAATTTTACTATCAATTACCTTCAAGAAGTTTTCAGCCTGCTCTGTGTGCCTTTTATGGTAAGCTGTGTTGAAGTGAGCTGTGAAATCTTCAAGAGCATCTTCCAGTTAGTATATTCTTTACACACTAGATTACCCAATCGTTGGTGTTCCTTTTTACGCCCTTCTACACCAGCAAATAAAACACAGATTTTACACAGAGCACGTTCTAGTCTGGGAACCAGGCACAAGCATGTTGGAAAATTGACGAATAGGGAGTTTCTCGTCTAGGATCTGTTATTTGATAGAAAAGGAACAATTCTGGCTTGCTCACATTATTGCAACTCTGTTAGATTTTTGTTATATGGCCACCAACATACAATATATCAAATATGGACATTTATATATAAATTAAGCTCATGGTAGCAATTTTTCTGAAGTAATTAGCTTTTTCTTCAGCTGCAGCCTTTGTATAAATTAACCTAAAAGTTTGCAACTTTGCGAGCAAAGAGAACAGTACTAAAAAAATTAACATTTTTTAAATATGCTAATTTACCACAACACTTATTGTGTACGTTTCAGTACAGCGGATTCTGGCAACCATCTTGTTCTCCACATTTACGAAATTTGGAACATGAATCATGCTAGCACGACAATTGCAAACTAATTCCCGACCACATTTCTTGCATTTGCACGGATCTGCAAAATCTGTAGATATACGTTCTTCAATGATTTTTAGGTAGCCATTCACCGGTTACACTTTCCACGAATCCATACTGCATTGGATGCGAGGATGGCGACTCGTTGAGTATGTGTTACCACCTATGGCTCTGAAGGTAGGCTCGCTTTATATGAAGATGAGTGGTGGATGGAGTCGGTAGCAGCTTTTTCAAGTCTTAACGTTTCATAATATGGTATAGAGCTATTCGGAAAGCATTCGTTGTTGTACAATTTGGTTTGATTAGACCTGCAAGATAGGATTCTGCAGCATCAATCATTATAATAGACATATCCTCTTTCCAAAACTTTACTAAAATATTAAATACTGTCGAGCACATTTAACAGCAGCATGCATATCTCGTCAAGCTGAATTTTTCTTCGTCTAAAAAGGTTTTCAATGTTCTTATATGCATTTTTATCTGTACCTAAAAAGCCGTGTCTAACTACCATCAATGCATTATGCACAATAAATCTCAGTAAGAAAAGCATAATGCTCAATGTGTCTCAGGATGCAAAGCCGGTTACATAACTACGCTTAACGTTCGTACGTACGCACGTTACTAAGAACACGATAGAGTCTATGTATTCACAACTGTTGGTTTCGTTAGTTAGAAATGTCGGCAGTAATATATGGCACATTAGCTGGTTTCGAACGAAATAAATAAAATAATTTACGACAAAAAGTTACCAAAAATGTAACTAAGTCTTACATTCTTACGACTGCTACAACCTGGATTCACAGCCAGCAGTTAAAGTACGTACGTAAGAGGTAGAAAGTTCACTAACACTGTTTCTTACGTACTCGAGGTTGTGAATGCTTGCATGCTCAGAGTTTCTACTTTGTAACGTACGTATGCTGTGTGTTGGTTGAGAATCCAGGTGAACAGTTTGTAAAGTAGTCGAAATGGTTAAGGGGGAGAACTAGATACTAGATTTTATTTATAGAATTTCAGCAATAACTTCTGTTTTACAATATTTTTTATAAATGTGATAATGTTGAGGCATAGAAGATATTTGAGATGGATTTTGGAGATCATAACAGTGCTACAAGTTAATCATACATTGGATTTGAAATCATTTTTGTAACTTATCGTCTAATTCCCTTACAATATATCTGCATGACAAATTAATGAGAGATTCCATTATTGTTTATGTCAAGCAGTTTATCAAGACTATATCCTATGTCTTGTATGACAGAAAATTTTGATAATCCAACTTGAATAAATGGTATTGCTCGGAAACAAAAATACAAGAAAATTGTGTAATACTTGCCCTTAAGGTGGCTCCCTATACAGGTGGCCTCTGTGTGTGAGGCACGTCAGTGAACCAGTAAGGATGCCGCTAGCCAGCGTATGGGCCGCAGTCTTACCTCCACAGGCAAGCTCTCTAACGACTAATCATCTACAATCATTCTTTTTCTATGGAGCTTTCGTGCGTTCTATACCATTCATCCAACTGCTTAAGTTAAGTGAGGTGTTGCGAGGACAAAATTAGGAACATTAATGCTTCTCACAATGATGGTTGTGTGTGGCCTGCACACTCGTCGGATATCTTTCTGATTTATTTTGTACCTACCAAACGAAAAAAAAAAAGTATTGTGTGTCCACGTGCACTTCGATAAACAGATTTAAAATACAAAGATTTTCATACTTTGACTGACATTGCAGTGTCGGGAACGAAATCGCAGGCAACAACTAGAAAGTCATATTTTTCAGCAATGAAATAATCATGTAGAGGTATGACAAAAGTGTTAAAAAATTACACCTTCTAATTTGACGTGAATTTAATCCCATTTCATAATGATTGTTACATAATCTAATAGTAAATCTATACAGATAATATTTTTTATGTAAATTCATCATAGTTTTCACAAAAGGTTTGTTTTAAATTTAAAGCAGGGTTAGCAAAACATTAAATCCTGACTGAAGGCAACCATGTGACTGTTTCCAATAAAATTGATTAATGGAGTTAGTACGTTTGAGAAATACTTGCACTTAAGTGCAGCTCTATGTTTAACATCATAAAGTGCCTGAAACCCAATCTTTGGTCTTATAACAATAACAACTACTTTTAAAACGTAGGAGAAAGATTTTTTTTCTATTATCGATTTGGCATTTACATTTATACGGAGTTACGAAATCGTGAATAACACTCAAATTCAATTAATAATATTGTCGTTATTACTACAACATATTTGAACAGCGTTAAGACAAAGTGATTGCTGAACTATTCTTGTCTGCGGGATGTTTATCTGCTGACTCTGGCACCTCCCACCACGACGTTGTCGACCAATGACAGCAGAGTATACTCCTGCTTGTACGAACCTCTCCTCCGTCATCACAGGATATTAAACCGAGATCTAAAACAATTTGCCTTCGTGATCTGTGCTGAAGGTTCGTACACGCGGCGGAAACAAAGTGATGTTCATCCCTCCCCTGGGAGAGGGGTGGAGCCAGGGTTGTTTGATGAAAATGTATACAGTTTAGGGCCATTAAGTGTTTCCTTGGCAACGGACAATTCCCTGGGCTGGGAATAATTTTCAATAAAATAGCCATGGTAGGACGTAATGACGATACGGTCAGTAGATGATTATCGCGATGAGCCGAGGTAGTTGCAGGCAGTTGTGTTCCCAGCATCTCTCACAGCAGAGATCTGCCCGGCCTCACTACAGGACACACACAAGAGTATATACCTCGCTACTCAACTACTATGTAGAATTCCACCTACACTTGACAAGATATCATACATGTTCACAGTGCCACTGTCTGCGGGAACAAAACACATTTACAGGGAGGAACATGCCAAGGACTGTGCAAATATCGCGTGCATTGAAAACACTGACTCGGATCCCTTCAGTCGATATCTTTCTTCCTCTCACAGCTATACCAAA